>PVHP010022343.1:0-28500 GCA_004024765.1 Zapus hudsonius
ACATTACTAGCTTCGCTTGTCAACTGGAACCAGAATTCACCAAAAACCAATTTTGTTAGAAAGTGCAAAAATCTTTGGGCTAAACTCAGATCTTATCAGCCTAAAGAAACCAGGAAATTCAAGTGTTTTCTTTTGGTTCCAGCCCCATGTGCAGGGTCTATACTTATGCCAAAAGGATAATACAGGATGTTGTTTGATATATATATATGCCACATATGTAACCTGGTTCACTACCCAAAATTTACATTCAATATTTCTACTTCCTAGGTAAAAAGAAAAGATGGTCTTCCAGGCATCAGGCATACTAGTTACTCCTGAGTATAGCTTCTCCCTTGCTAGTAACTTTCAGCTGAGGAAGAGGCAGGAATCAAGGGAGATGTCTCTTATCACCTCATTCAAATAAAGGTCCTAATCCCTTGTGACAGACCTACTATGTGTTGGACAACTGCACATGTCAGACCTACATTGAGGTCAGACACAGATAATAGGTCCATGTAGGATAGGGTCTAGTCTCCTGAACCCCAAAATCCCACATTGATATGGTTAAGAAAAATCTTTCAACATTATAATAGATTATTGAGAGGTGTCATTTTCTAACTATGATTTTGGTACCATTCTGTTAGAGAAACACCATAGTTAAACGGTAATAAAATATCTTCACATCATTAAGTTTTAGTGTAACTTATATATTTTCTACATAAAATATTTATGATGTGCTCTAAATTGCTGAGTGTGCTAGTCTAGAAACTGATTTCTTTATATCTTATACAAGACACATTATACTTTTTATTTGTCAAATAGTTGTCTATAATGAGTATTTTATTGATGATATGATTAAAAACTCAGCAGAAAATTTTATTTATAGGCATTTTCAGTATCCCAACATGACATTTAAAATTCAACTATCAGTAAATATTGAGTATTACTGTTTTGACATATAACAAGTATTCACACATATAAAGTAAAATGAATGGGAATTTTTAAAATATTGTTTTCATACTATATATCTAAGATATTTTGTGAAATTTTTAGTCTAAGTCAAATATTATAAGTAGTAAATCTTATATAAAATTTTATAGCAGAGCATTATTTAGAATAAAATTAAAACAATTAAAATCAAGAAAGGTTAGAGAAGTTAAGTAGTATGGAGACTTTTCCAATTTCCTATTTTCCATTTGTAATTCAAGAAGAAAATATTTTCCAGTTTTAGAATATAAGCAAAAATCTTTTAAATTATTAAACAAGACAGTTATCATGTCTAATCTTATATCGTTTTAATATTCTGAATCTTGAATATCCATAAAATCATAATTTTTGACATATAATAAATTCAGTTTCAAATAATCTTCAATATTCTATTAAAATATAAGTAAGTTATTGCTTATAAACCATGGACTTCTCACATTTTTCATTACTCCACCACACTTGAATATTTTCTAAGATATAACTAGATTGTCTCTATAATCAAGAGTTTTTTTTAAGTTTTAGAAATGTGCTTTTATTTGTTATTTTTTAATCTTTATTATGAATAAGTATATACATTTTATGAGCAAATCTTGAGAATGTGTCCCCATTTCCCTCTTCTATGTCCGCTACCCACTGGGGTACTTCCTCAGTGTGCATACTGGATCTGTCCATAGGCTAGGGGTTATGAACTACACCGGAAAAAGCCAGTTTTTCTTTTTTTCTTCTCCCTTTGTTTGTTGTTGCTGAGGGGGGCAATGTCTCTGGATATTCATACAACAGGGCTTTGACAATCTTTCTGACCCCTCTTCAGTTCAGTCCCCTGAGTCATAGTGGGTGAGTTTTAAGTCTGCTTTGTTGTTGAGATCTTAAGTATCTCTGGATCTTTGCCCTTGGTATTCATTGAATATAATATAATCTTGAAAAAAAATACTCTTGGATACCTGATGTCAAGAGTATTTTTTTTCAAAATTATATTATACTCAATGAAATATAAATTGTTTTACCTTGCAATTATTTCTGGTTCTTTTATTAGTGATGATCTCTCTCAATTAAATAATATTGGCAGAGATTAGGAGCAAGTGAGCCTCCTTTCATAGGCAGATAGTTAGGGAAGTGGGATCAAAAGATCATAGATGTCAAATTTCCCTAGCAAAACTAGAAGACCACTCCAATCCATACCAAAACCCGAATCACCAAATTGTCAACTAAGCTTTCTGTTTTACTTCTTGAAACCTTTCCCACCAGGTAGAATCCACGTTCCTTTGAATAATTCATCAGAACATCACAAGCATCTGCATGCATTCAAAGTAACTAACCTACAAACTAACCCAATTCACATTCCAAAAGTGTAAAGAAACCCTTTTGAAAGTCATCATGGGCTTACCTGCTTTCATTCCTAAAATATAACTTGCTGAACTTGCAATCCTGACATGGCTGTCCTTGATTTTTTGGGGGGGTAGGTGGGTTTTAAGACAAGAACTCAAACAATACAGGTAACAGTGCTAATGTAGAATGTTATTATCAGTTTCCTATTAACTAATGCATGTAACCCTTTGCAAAAATGACACAAATATATTACTGTTCCCTTCTGGCTTAAAAGAAAAACTCATAAAATAAAATCAATGATGGAGACAGATTCTTAATCTCATAGTAATTACATGATAATTTCCAGAATTGTAACAAGGCAATATGAATGGTAATTAAAATTAACACAAAGATGAAAATTTTATTTTATCTTTAGGTCTATACCAGTCCAAAAGCCTGATTTAGATAATTTTAAGTATTATTTTAATCAGAGATATATCATGTGTTGGTAGTGATTGCTCTTGGTACCTACAATTTATATGAGTATTTCTATTTCATATAAATATGTACGGTTTCAAATGCTGAGTTCCTTTACAGCAAAAAATGTTTGAAACATGATTTTTAAATGATATATATGTCTTTATCATCTGAAATTGTTAATCAATTCTTGAGCATGTCAAGGTTGTTACCTGACAAATAAGTATTTATCACCTGTAGTCTATAAAGTTATGTTCTAGTCTGGATATATTTGTAGTATATCTCACCCACAATGTATACTAAAGCATTGTTATATGAAATTCATAAGCAAGCTTGTTAACCAAGCTAATCAAATGAAAATAGTTCAGTTTTGTACTGAAAAAATAAGAGATGTTTAAGGAGAAATAGGAGAATACATTCTTATAGAGAGTTTTAGTTAGGAAGAGAAGTCCAAACTCAAGAACCAGGAGATAGATACCCTCATGTCTGGTGGAGAATCACCTACAACAGCTGCAGTGTCCTCCTGCTTTTTAAGTTCTAGCTTGCTAAGATCCTCACTACAGTGGGTTGACCCTGAGCCTGCCCTCCAAATCTACAAACCAACTGGGCCTTCCCCTTTACATACCTGAATGTGACAAAAAAGTAGATTTTCAATCTACTATAAAGGCTGTTTCCAAACTGCCTTTGTGTGTGTGTGTGTTCCTCCTTGCCCTACTTTGTACTGCTGGGATATAGGAGAGTCTGGCTGCCTTACCCCCACCCCAACACACATGCACACACATACACACACACACACACACACACACACACACACACACACAGCCTGGCTAATGTGGGGGAGCAGAGTACTGTTTCTTGATCTGTTTCTCTGTACGCCTCAGCTTTACACTTTGGGGTAACTTCTAACTTTAATTACACATATAATTTTCCTCTGGTCTCTAAATAGACCACATATACATATTTCTCTCATACTCTAGATCTACCATGTAGGAATTTACTATGAACTCTGGAACCTGTGAACTTTCTCTAATCTCAGGTTAACTATGGGTATAAATCTCTTTATTACTCATTAATCATCTGACATTCTTGATCTCTCCTGTAATATTTTATCCCTCCTGTTCTTCCGTTTGCTGCACCATTTGACTTCTTTATTTTCTTCCATGGTATTACATTCCGTTTTCCTGTGGCTAAGACACAGAAACCAACTGTTATAGTCAGCACTCTAGTTGCTGCACAGAAAGGACTCAAGCCAAAGTGGCTTGTGGAGGAATAGGTTTATTTGGCTTACAGACTCTAGGGGAGACTCCATCCTGGCAGGGAAAACGATGGCATGAGCAGAGGGGTGGACATCACCTCCGCCACAGCACTGCAAACAATGGAAGGAAGGTGTGCCAAACACTGGCAAGGGGGAGCTGGCTTATAACCCCCATAAGCCCGCCCTCAACAACACAGTTCTAATGAGGTTGTAAAACCCAAACTGCCATCAGCTGAGGATCAATCTATCAGAACACATTCATTTCTTTGTGGGGGACACCTGGATCAAACCATGACACCAACAAAAGATGCTGACAGGAGGGAAGGGATTATTTTTGCTTACAGACCTCAGGGAAAACTTCATGATGACAGGGAAAACCTTGGCATGAGCAGAGAATGGACATCACGTCCTGGTCAACATCAGGTGGACAACACCCAGATAAGTGTTTGCCAAATACTGGCAAGGGGAAGCTGGTTTTAACATCCTTAATAAGCTAAAGGCGCTCCCAACAAAACACTTGCAACAAGGTTGCAATTCCAAAATCGCCATCAGCTGGGGATCAAGCTTTTAGACCATGTAAGTTTGTGGAAGACATCTAAATCAAGCCTCACATGGGGAAGCTGAGGGCAGATCCTGTATGTGTATCTTTTAAGTCTCCCTAGGTATGCACTCAGGCTCCACGGTTTGGGGTTCTTCCCCAATCACTTCTCTGAAGGGAATCTCCCTGATTATGCTATGAGTTCCACCTGACTCCGTGTTGCCTTCATTCATGTGTTTAGTCTGCTCTAGTCTTCTTTCTAGATGAGTGTCCCTCAAATAAATCACAATTTGTGACTTCTCCCCAAATAAATTCAATAATTCATAATTTATCATGCTTGAGTTTATTTTTATCAATTCTTTCTTAACATAGGACAAGACCGAAAACTGGGATGCATAAATTTGGGAACCCCACCGGAACAACAAAATGCTTTGTCAATATGTTAATTTCTCAGCCTCTATAGTTTCAGAACATGATTTTATTTGGAAACAGAATTTACCACTACTGTCTACAATTTCCTAGGAGCCATGAAAAAGTATGTGTATAGTTCAGAGATCAGATATCATCACTCACCATACAGTGGTGGAGGCTGGGCCTTAGAAGATAAAGAAAATGATGACTCTTTAGACTTTTATCATCCTGAGCATGAAAATATCCTACCCTATGGAGTGGAAGAGGAGGTGCATTTTGAATGTCTACTGCCAGTTCTAAAGAGGAATATAAACATTTTAAGGTAGAAATTTATAAATTCAAAAGCAGCATATTTTTGAGAACAAACATTGCCTGATTCAATTTCTATTACTCTTTTAAAAAATCATAAAACAATGAAAAAGTAAAATCACTTATTTTAAACGTCTATCCTTTACAGTAAATATCAAAGGAGTTTGAAAAAACAATTGTAAAAATGTATGTAAAATAAGTATCCAATAAAAAAAAGCACATTGCACTTCTTTGGTGATAATGATAAACTCTTAAATATACCCACACAAGATAACACTTACCTGTTAAAAGAGACAATTTATTGCTTCTTCCTATCTTGATTATTATTAAATGGAATTTGTTGATGCAAAGGTTTTAGAAGATATGTATTTCTTTAGGCAGCAGTTCCTGCAGGTTCTGAAATCAAAAAGGCTATTCTTAATTCATAGAAGAGTCAACAGCAACATTGAACTTCAAACTTACTCTGAATTTTACTAATTTATTTTGATTACTTGTCTGTACATTTTCTTCACTGCTTTAGTCTCTAGAGACAGTAACAAATCTTTGCTACTTAATAAGAAATACTACTTTATATATTACTTGTTAAGAAATCAATTTAACTTTTATTATACGTCCTTCTCTCAAAATAGAGATACAGAATCTTATTTTTACTATATTAAGAGATATTTAGAATTTTCTTTGGGGATTATATGGTATGAAAAACTAATTTATTATAAAATTGTGCATTTATTCAAATGCACATTCATAGTTATCGCTTCTATGGTTAAATTAGCATATAATAATTGCATCATCTTTTCAAAATCATAGCTTTTCTGTAGTTAATGATGAAATCAAGGGGAAAAAATTCATGGGGATAAAAATCATCCTCATTTTAATATGTTTTCACAACTTCTTGCTTATGGTGTAATATATCTATAAAAACATCTAGTTATAGATATTTTATAGATATATATATATTATATAAATATAATATACCTATTATAATTTCTATATAACAAAATGTATATTGTTATATTTATTATAAAAATAGACATATATATCTATTATATAATATCTATATAATATGGATAGATAGATATCTATAAAAATCTAGGTTTTAGAGATACATAAGATAAACATTTATACCTTCAATTATTATAATAACAATACTGAGCCATAGGAATATGGATTATTACAAAACAGATCATTAAGCATGCATACCCACTTTAACTCATAGCATGAAACTTTTTAAGTGATAATATTTCAATACTTAATGGGAGGACCATAGTATATAATTAGTCTGATGGATACAACTTCTCTATATCATCAATTCATTCATTGGCTCATTTATTGTAATGTGGAAAATCAACAAAAATAATTGAGCTTTCATTTTATTCCAATATGATACTTGTTTATGATACTTGTTTAACTTTTAAATTTTAATCATTGAAGTGTTTTTCTGAATCTGAACTGGGATGAATGTGTTTAAATAAATGACAATTCTTAGTATAATATGCATTAAGTAATCCTCAAAGACTTTCAAGGTAGGTTTTAAATACTCAGATGCAACAATTATGAAAATCATTATTTAGGGAATATATCAATTAACAGGCTGAGTAGTGTATGAAAATCTTACACTTACGAAACAGTAGCAGAAGGACCATGAATTAGAAGTCAATCATGACCACATAGTGACATCATTCCCTGCCCCCAAGGAATGAATTAAATATGTATGTCAGATCAAAAATAGACAATTTGCATTTATTTTGTATTTCATTGATGAAGCAACTCAAAGGAAAAGAGTTAGAATTATTGACATAAGTTTGAATCTAATCCCTTCCTCTATAACATTAAAGTGTAATTCTTATTTTCTCTATATTCCATTTGAATAATGACATCAGGTGTACTATGTAAGTTGCTTAACAATGCCTAACCTTTAATGTGCAATGAGAAAATATGGACCTCATTCTCCAAATAAGACAAACTTCTTCCTTTTTAATGTAAATTTTTTAATGCAAAAAATACAGCCTTCTCTAAACCACACTGAAGTTAAACACTATGAATTATTATCAGTAAACTTATATTTCTCTATCTCTTGTGTCCATCAGTCATAAAATCTTATGATTTTTCTTTCTGTATTTTTGTTAAATACAACCTTTTTTTTTTCACATGGGCTCTGATGCATCACAGATCTGGCAACTTTAACAGTTCATTTTAACCAACCAATAAACATCTTAAAATAAACTCAAAATAATAATTTCTAAAACTATGTGATAAACTCAAAATAACATTTTTACTTATTTGGAATTCAGTTTAAATTTGTGAAGCATGATGAAAATGTTTACAGTTTTAAGAACTATTTGAAAAAAAATACAAATCTATTTGTCCAATGAAATCCACAAGACATATTGTAAATAACCTACACAATTATTAACTTGGGAGATTTAAAAATCAGAGTTAATCATTGACTGCATGCTTTAGAAAATCTTACAAAGTAAAAGAATTTTAAAAAGAGTTATAACTCCTTTGGATTTTGATTAGCTACGAGAAGTATGCATTCTACTGCTAAGTGTAGAATGGAATAAAGAAAAGTAGCAGATGCTTGATCAATCAAATCTTTGATTATTTTGGCATGTGTGTGTACCTGTGGTTCATGAATGTATTTCTGCAGATGCACACTCCTGAGGAAGACACAGGGTATCCTTTGTTATCTTTCTGCCTCTTTACTTCCCCAAAACAGTATCCCAATGATTTTTCAGTTCTCATTTTTGGTTTAGTGTTGGAGTTAAAGGCAGGCATAGCTTCAACTCAGGCCATCACACCTGTGCATGCTTACAACTAAAGCATAGATTCCTTAGGCCTCAGGACAGAAATTTTTTTTAGTAGTGTCTTGCTCTAGTCCATACTGACCTGGAGCTCAAAGCAATCCTACTGCCTTTGCCTCCCGAGTCCTGGAATGAAAGCCATGTGCCACCAGACCCTGCTAGATCTTTTTGAAGTTAGTTTTCCACACCCTTAGTCAGTAAAAGCTGAAGGTCTTCGGCTTCTTTCTTCCTTCTACCCACCAGCTCAAGCTCTAGGATATGCTCATACCTCACAGCTACCTAGATGCAGAAATTCTAGGGAAGCAGGTGTATGTTCTCAACTTCTTATGATTTGTGTGGGGGAGTGGAATGTCACACCCATCTCCACGATAATAGCTCACGCAGGACATCTCTATTGCTTCCTGAGCCTTGCTGGCTGCTACACACAACAAAAGTGCTTTTTTGCATCTCCAGCTTGGGTTTCCACACCATGGAGGATAATATACTTAAATTGCCCAACTTCCAAGATGAGAGTACAAGTGTGTGTCAGAGTAACATGCTTGCTCAGTCATCAGTCCTTAAGAGAGTGATTCATACACTATATAGTCTTGTTGTTTGGGTTTGGTTTAAATTATCTGTTTATTTATTATTTATTTTAGTGACAGATCTTTCCATAAGCTAAAGTACTCCAGCACTGAGCTGCATCTAAAGCCCTGTAGATGATGCTGATTTACTTTGTCTTTTAATTTGTTACTTATTCTTTTGTCTAGATGGTGGTATAGCAAGAGCTTGTCTTTAAAAAAATAATGTTTGGGCTAAATTCAATATATGTGTTGGTGTTTCTAGATATAGCTGCATTTTGAATAATAGCTGTACTAAGCTGGCTTCAACTGATAGCTGTTTTCCATGTCCTGTAGGCATTTTGATTGATTTTCACAATTCATGGCTTCTTTAAACTTGCCTGAACACAATTCTCTCTCTACACACATCAAAGAACACACTCTGTATTTCATTATCTCAATTGATTGTTTTAGCTTCTAATCTTCATGGAAGGGTTCCGATCACTTTCTTGACCCTTAAGTCTTTTACTTTTGTTAGTTCATATCCCTTGCTTATTTTACTTTCTAAGCTAAAATGCTTCCAATACTGAATTTAACTACTGGGGAATTTGCATTTATAGAGTTTTTTTCTATCTTGCTTCTAAATTTTTTTCTCTTGTTTCTGTCTGAATAAAATTTTAACAGGTGCAGGCAAAATAAAAATAGTCTTGCATCAAAGCAGAAAACATGGGTTGAAGAGATGGCTCAGCGGTTAAGGTGTTTGCCTGCAAAATACAAGGACCAGAGTTTGATTCCCCAGTACCCACATAAAGCCTGAGGTACAAGGTGCATGAGTCTGGAGCTTGTAGTTGCTGGAGGCCCTAACATGTCCATTCTCTCTCTCTCTCTCTCTCTCTCTCTCTCTCTCTCTCTCTCTCTCTCTCTCTCTCTCTCTCTTTCTCTCTGTCAAATAAATGAAAAAATATTTTTAAAAAAGTGGCACAAGCATTCAGTTTTTTTTAAAAAAGCAGAAAACATGGCATTGTGTTGTAAAGACTAAGCTGGTACATATTTTTCAGTAAATTCAGATTTCCAGACAATTTATAACTTTTCAGGTTAACCAAAAAGAAACATTTTACTATATGATATCTGATAGAAAATTCTTTTGTTTTGCATATGCAAACATTGAGTCAAAACAACTTAATGTTCTTAAATTGTTCTTTCTTCCTAATAATTTAATTAAATATTTCAAATTTAAAATGATAGCATTACTAATACAACACCCTTAACATTTTAAATACCTACATGTGTAAAACCATCTCTCTCTCCACACAGACAAATGTGTGTATGTACCGATTGTGTATAGAAAGAGAGTGTGTCTATATATATATATATATATATATATATATATATATATATAACTTCAATAATCTGTAATTTGAATTACATACAGAACCCTATTTAGCAGAATCTTGAAACAGAATTTTATTTCTACCTCTGAAATTGCAGTTAGAACATGTGTAGTTGTATATATTAATCTAGGTATGTTGTGCTATTAACTAGTGTAATATTTTCTAAATTCCACTCAAGTGACTTTTCTTATATTTTCATTGCTTTAAAAATAAACTCTCCATTTTGCTCAGTCAGATGCTTGAGGCATTTAAAATAATAAATAAAAAATAACATCAGGGACCAGAGTAATGGCTCATTGGTCAAAAGCACTTTCTTGTAAAGCATGATGGCCTAGGTTCAATTTCACAGCACCCAAATAAAGCAAGATATGAGATGCAAAAAGTGCCAATGTATATAGAGTTCTCTTGCAGTGGCAAGAGGCCTATGCATCATCATTTCTTTTTTTTTCTCTCTCTCTCTCCCTCTCTCTCTCTCTGCTTTCCCCTTGCAGATAAATGAAAATATTTAAAATTAAAATATACCATTGCTTTGGATTTTAAGATGTAGTAGGGACAGGTTTATATATTTACCTCTTTATAGGAAAGCGATGTGATGAGGATTAAGTTGGTGCTGAAAAGTAAAGGCATTGTTCCACACATTTCTATTTGCTATTTGTTCTAACTTGCAAATGATCAAACAATTATCTTTTGTTTCTTCTTAGAATAACACCAATTTATGCCTTCCCTGGGCAGCTCAGAGGAATACCTCTCACATCAGTGAGACAGTTTGGAATGTTTGAAATATAGTAAAATGTCTAAAATAAAATAAAATATATGCTCACAAATTTTTCATATATTTTTATCTTATTTTAAGTATAAAACTTAGTTTATTTTAGTGATATATTGAGTTCACTACATTGAAGTATACATCCTTAAGTTGCTGAGAATGATGTTATCAAGAGAAACATGTTTACTCTTTTTTGAATAAGCTATACAATAAAGCTATGATTAAAAAACAAATACCATGAAATAAAAAGAAAATTATCATTAGAAAATGAATAAATGAATTTTCCTCCCTTTATTTATTTTTCTTTTACTAAAACAGCCAGCAGTATGCACATTGATATGTATGTCAGAGACTGTTTTAAGCACTGAAAGATGGAAAAATGATCTTGCAGCCATCATTAAATCTCCACGCTAATACATTGTTGGGAGAAAAGTATATGTCAATGAAGAACCTACATATTTATGTTATCATTATTGGGATAATCTCTAAGGCATACTTAGGTTTCTACATAGGCTATCTTCTGAGCAGACTGTTCATTTGAATATACAATAGTCTCAGAAGCTAGTGATAGACCTTCCCTGTAGACAGAATTAGAGATCAACTTTCTTCTAGATTTCTAGGTTGAGAAGAAGTACTAAACATTTCCATTTTTGTCCCCAGACGCGCATGCTAAGATATTGCCTTTCAATTTCCTTGAAGAAGGATATAAATTTATATTCCTAATAACTGAATTATTTCTCAGGAGAGGCCCAATTCTGAAGTTCTGTGACAAAAGCTGCAGACTATGCAAATGCGTGGTCCAAATCAAGTTAACCCTGAGAGTTGTTAAGATACAGAGAACTTATGTGAGAAGCTGCTTGGATACAATTTAAAATAATTTTTGATCTGTTTTGAGCATTGCAGTTACATACATGTACAGTCTCAAATATATGTTCGTATACACACATAACACTCTTGAGTTTTCATATTAATAATTATATTATCTTATCATATATAGATGACTATTATGTAAGTAAGATAATTGAAAAACATTAGTGCATGAGTGGAAAATACATATTTTCTATAGTTTGTTTCATATTGAGCGTGCTGCTGGAAAGTAAGGCAACATGAATGCAAAGATTCGTTTTTAAGACAGGACAAAAACAGGAGGAATCCAGAAAACTGGAAGAAACAGAGTCAGAGTTAATTAGTGAGACGGATATAGCAGAAGCTAACTAGTGCAGATGTGGAAGGCGATGCATTGATGAAATTAGGGAAACTGAACTGAGCACATTCAGTAGAGCAGAGGAAAGTGAAGAAATATGCATTTTGTTCAAAAAATAAAATCTTAAATAAAGTGAAAAATAAATATGAAATACATATTCAAAAAGTCTTTTCTTATTGTTCCTTTCTTTCTTTCTTTCTTTCTCTATTTTTGTATCTTCCTTCCTTCCTTCCTTTCTTCTTTCTTTCTTTCTTTCTCTTTCTTTTCCTTCTCTTCTCTTCTCTTCTCTTCTCTTCTCTTCTCTTCTCTTCTCTTCTCTTCTTTCTTTCTTTCTTTCTTTCTTTCTTTCTTTCTTTCTTTCTTTCTTTCTTTCTTTCTTTCTTTCTTTCTTTCTTTCTTTCTTTCTAGTGTTTGTGCCAAGGTACACCATAACAGAAAACATTGAAGGTAATCGAAAACATTACAGTCATTGGTACAGTTCTCTAACTCCATTTCTGTGGTCAAAATGGAGTTAATGTGGTGAGTAAGAGACCAGAATATACATTCTTCAGTACATACATCTCCGTGGGTTGTTATTGAGAGCTTTAATATATTAACAGATGTATAGTAACTTGACCAAGGTCCCATCCCTAATCATTTTGCCATGTTCCTTAATGCTTCTTCCCAGGAGGACACTCCCCAAGGAAGTCGTCCCTCTCCTTGGTCTCCTTTCGGTTGTGCTCCTCCTTCCATTTCAACATGATGATAGGCTGAGAACTGTGCTGGTCTTCTGGGCATATCATAATCACTATTGGGTCATGAATGTCCCAAGGGAGTTCATATCAGGAAGAAAACATCCCAATGTATACCCAAACACCCTGTGGTTCTTATGTTTTTTCTGTCCCCTCTTCTGGAATGTTCCCTGACTACTGGAGGGTGTGGTCTAAATCTCCTTTGGTGCTGAGCTCTTGCTCACCTGGTATTTTGTACTTGGTGAGTTTTGGGCATCTACCAAAATCTCCATGAGGTGTGTAATCTAGCTGGTAGTTACATAAGCCCCCATGTTCTTTCCCCAGCTACCTGTGCAATGTTCCCTGATCCCTGATGAGTGTGACAGAAATGACTGTTCCAAGTGCTAAGCCCCAGGCAGACATGTCTCTTCAGATTAAGTAAAGACCCCTCTCATTAAAAGGGAGTTCACTTCTGTTAAGGGAATCCAGCCAAAGCCTATCATATAGACCCCAGAGGGACATATTCAATGACTTTTGACCAAAGAGACGCATTATGCCAAACAAAAAATTCTACAAAGTGCACATGTTTAAGTCCTTTTATTAATGCTGTTCTCACTGTTGGTCAGAGGACGTTGTTTTAGACATCTTGGCAAATACAAGGGAGATCCAAACATCATCAAAATGACAAGTAGATTTTTGCTCCCATAACAGCGTACAAAAATGAATCTCAAAGTGCATATCTTCAAGTGAATTTCTTTAGATGGAACTTTTTCTTTCAAGCTAGGATTATAAAACAGGAGATGCTGTCGTTGACCATTAGTCTTTAGCAGACAATAGCTCTAGTTGCAATTAAGTGTCATTTAGTTCTACAGAGGGAAAGAGAGCAGACAACATATCTTAAAACACAAAATTGCATCTACCACATTTTAGGATTGATATTTAGAGCAAATAATAGAATCTTTATTTTTTTAATTTCTTTATGTATAGAAGCAGAAAACATTTGTTACCCTATAAATACAGGAAAGGTTAAAGTGCTTAATTTGAGATCATATTTTCAAAACCATTAGAAGCTATCTAAAGATTTATTTCAAAAGTTATGCTAGAATAAAGGTAATAAGAGTACTTGATTTAATAAATAATTCATTGAAGGAAACTATAGTATGCAGTCCAATATGCTGAGTTGAGATTTTTTAATAGAATTCATTATTTTGTTTGAATACAGAAAGATAAAAAAATTTCTACAAGAATAAGGGACAATATTAGAAGCTTATAGCCAGTCCTCAATAAATCTCCTTGTTTCGTAGAAGTTATATAAATTAGTCAAAATGATGACTTAGCCACTGTAATCTGTTTTGCATACAACATGGTTGAGATTTAGAGCATTAAAGTTGGTGAGGAAACTATAATTAATTCTGCTATGACACTTGGACACTTAAATACAAAGGACTGAAATTATCTTGATTTTAAAAATGACAATTTCCTAGGCCCATATTATGTATCCTGAATACATGATGGTACACAGTAACCACTCCTTTAAAATGATTTTAACAGTCCTTTAAAGTTTCTGGAGTACATTGTGTTCACTATAGTTTATTGAAATTGAGCAGAAACATCAAAAGAACGATGCAATCAAGCTTAGAGTGTTTAATGTAAATCATTTAATTCTGTATTTAAAATTGGTCATCAAATACCTGAATGAATTGATTATGTTTCTAATTTTGTGTATGCTACGATTTTCTTCTGTATTACTTTACACACATATTATATAGCCGAAGTTAAATCTAAGAATTTTGCTGTTAGAATTTTTAGAAGCCATTACCGCTGTAGTCACTGGTTTGAAGATAACACCTTGTTCTCCACGGCCTGTGAGACATCATTATTTTCATATTATTTCTGTCACACACCTTCTGTGATACTTACTAGGTGTCATATATTTGATTAAACACAATCTTAGAGAAATGGCAGATTTACTTGATGGAACTAAGAAACTGCTGTGCAATGTTTCTTCTCATCTAGTAACTTCAACTTATTTCCTTGGCATACACAGTTTCAGTATGAAGTTCTTATGAAACATCTTAAAGGTTACATTTAAAAAGAAAAGTTGTTACATGATGAAGAATAATATCTTTACCATGATCATGAGAAACTACCTTTTTTTAACTCTTTGATATATATTGAGTGTTGGTGAAAGCATTTTTCCTGTAAATATTAAATCGTATATTTTTGGAGAGGAAAGAATTAAGTATCTGCTCAATGACCTGTTCATTCATTTATCCAAGGCATCATCTAAAGGAAAAAGCAAAGGAGGGAGGTGACCCAGTGGAACCTCCGTGTCCCTAATACCTTTGGGTACACATACCAGTGAAACTTGTAAGGACAGATCTATCTATCGCTCCCCTTAGCAGGATGTATCTGGATCAAAGACCCCTAAAAATAAAGATAATTCAAATCATCACATTTCAGAGGCATCCATGAATATCATGTAGCCTACAATTCGTTAAGTAGAAACTGGTGATTCATATATTTTATATTTGTACAGTTCTGATAGAAAAAGCTACAAATAGCTCTGAGAATCCTCTATTACTAGGAAAAGTTGACTTTACCTTTGATATTGGAAGGTAATACCTGGTAAGCTTTACATGTTTTTGAAAATGAAACTATAGAAAATGCAGTTAAAATTTAATTAGAAGAGGAAAATTTATTTGTTTGTTTTCTATGTAATGTTTTGGACCTATACTTAAAAATGGTGTCTCTGCAATTTAACTTTAACTGGAATGTTATAGTCTATCTGGCCAACTTAATCTGTAGCAAGTTTGCAATCAGTTGGAATGTCCTGGGCATCTAACTGTTCTTTGTTTCTTTGTTTTTGCCTCTGATTGGTTTACATTTTAAAAACTGTATTAAAAAAAAGAACTGTATTGCCTTGATATTAGATTATATCGCAATGATAATTGTCTTATTTGATGATATGATAATTTTATTTCTTCCACATATGAATATACACTATACATATGAAGAGAGAAAGAGAAGAGAAGAGAGAGAGAGAAAGTGAGAGAGAGAAACTTCGCTTCTCAAACTTCATTTTCCTTCTCATTGCTAGGATAAAACCCCTGAGCAGAAGCAGTTTGTTGAAGAAAAGAGTTTATTTTTAGATTATAGTTCTTAGGGAGTTTCATCATGGAAGAAAGAAAACAAGGCTTAGGCAAACAGCCAAGCTTTGTATCTTGTCACATTAGCAGGGAGGAAGTAGCAGAGTGTGTGTGTGTGTGTGTGTGGGTGGGTGTGTGTGAGAGAGAGAGAGAGAGAGAGAGAGAGAGAGAGAGAGAGAGAGAGAGAGAGAGAGAGAATAACCAGGGTCTCTAGCCACTGCAAACTAACTTCAGATGTATAAACCATTTTGTGTATCTGGTCGTATGTGCGTAATGAGGAATTGAACCTGGGAATTTAAGCTTTGCAGGCAAATGCCTTACCTTCTGAGTCCTCTCTTTATCCGTATTATTATTATTATTATTATTATTATTATTATTATTATTATGATTAAACTGGCATTCTCACTCACTGACCAGCCACTCATTAATAATGAGAATCATTTCCAATATGCTTGTTTGCAATTTTTTAATTTGTAGAGGAAGCATTTAACATGCATTGTTTTATTAATGCCTCCAAAACTAGGATGTTATTTGTCAAGTTTCACAAAATAATAATTTGATCAACTTGACTTTTGGTCCTGTCAGATAACAAATAAGACCTTATTTTCGTTTTCTCTTATATAATACACAAGCATTTATGAAGTTTAAAAAATGTACATTTTTATTTTCTTGAAATATATTACAAAAGGTATCTAGTGATTATTTAAAGGAAACGAGAAAGCAAAGTGCATAGTGTACTAGGCTTCATTACAAACCTTTTACTAGGACTTCTAAGTAAAATTTTAGTGTCACAATTAGTCTTGAATTATGTGATGGTAAATTGCTGGAAATACTAAGTCATAAGAGAAATATTTTATATGTATATATTTTTTGTAAGTAATCTGTAGTGAATTTCTTAAATGAATATTTACTTTTTCTGAAAATTATCACCCCAAAGCGATGAGGCTCACTAAATTAATTCCATAATTCATAGGAAATTATTTGCATAAATGTTGCAATGATGCTTTTCTCCTTCAGCTAAATCCATCTAAAGATAATTGGAAAATGAAATCCTAGCAAGGAAGTCCATGGAGATAATTGCTGTCTTAGTATGTATATAATGAAATTAAGGTCAAAAAGATTATGTGACTCGTTCAAGGTCGTACAACTAACTTGATAGTAGAACTTAGAGACCCTGACACTCCATTGTAATGTGTTTATGATCTGTTTAATAGCCTTGTGAGCAAGAGCAGCAAATGGATTAATTACTTGATCACAAGGGTACAGTAATTTTACAAGTCAAATATGACACAGCTTAAAAGGTCTATTTATGGAAGATGTTTACCTTATCCTTGTTTACACAGCATAGAAAATTGAGGAGATAATTTCAAAACTGTAAGCTGCATGAATCAACTTTGATGAAAAACAAATATAGAGAATCAAAACAACCTCTAAATATACTAAGTAGATCAACTTAATAACTCAGAATCAGCCACGATGTGTTTACAGCTTCAAAATGCTTAATATCCACTCAATTTATATAAAAATTAAGAAAGTAAGAAAAATAACTTCTAGTGATAAACCACTGCAATAATTATATATGTATAATATTTGGCTTTCTTTTTGTTCAATGACATTCCTATAAGATCACAGTGTAAGATACAAGTTATCTAGGACAAAGGGGTTTCATAACATACATTCAACATCTGGATTATAAACTAACCTCAAACAGTTGTGCATTGAAATACACAATTACATTTCTATAAAACAGCACACGTTTATATAATTTCATTAATGAGGCTGCAAAAATATTTTCAGCAGATTTGCTTCCATGTTAAACTGTGGATGCAATAGTTATGATTCTTACTGGTATGAGGCAAAAGTTATACCGCAGGGATAGTAAATAGTTTGATGTTTTCACATTTAGAATAAATACAGGATTTGGCATACCTAGATACTAAATTTGAGCATATTTATACATGAAACATTCAGCAGATTGTTTACATATTCAGTAAGATCCTTTCTCAATTGAAAATAAGTTTTTTAAAATTTATTTTGAGCTATCTATTAAAATAATATAACATCAGTTTTTAAATTAATTTTTAATGCATCTTTTATTTTTCTGAAAGTTTACAACCAAAGTTATTTGAACATATAAAATATGTTAACAAATCAGAATATATTTAATGTATCGCTTTAAAAATAACTGAGCATGGTAGGATGACAGTCTCCAAAAAAGTTACAAATAAAGTATAAACAGTTGAAAAACTACAACTATTATAAGAAGTAAACAAAAATAAATGCAGAGTTGGTAGATTTTGGGCTATATTAAATTAAGTCCCACTCTGAGTTTGGGTCGAAAGTTTTATAATTAAAAGTTAATTAGAGATTTCATTTTTAAATGAAAGACTACAACTTATATCTAAAATTCAAGGAACATTTAGGCACTTTGAGAAAATAGTATTAGAGTTTTAATTGTTATTATTTTATAAACTATTGTTATTAACTCATTAGGAATATTTAGTAACAAGAGTAATGTTTTGAAATTAGCGAAACCAAATGAGAACTGTATATTCTAAGCAATTAAAATTAACCACATATACATTCATGTTATTAACAGTCTAATAATATTACTATGTTACACTCAGAATTTATATTTTATGTAAGCATTTAAAATATTCTTTAAAAGCAGGCATAGTTTAGTTTTGATTAAAATTTTTAATAATATTATAAAATAGAGGAATACATTTTAATCAAGATTTAAAATTTAAAACGATATTATATAATAAAGTGACTCAAGCTTATTTAAGCATTTAAACAATAGGTATAGTTTATTTTATTCTATAAGGAATGTATTGTTCACATAAATATTTTCATTTAGTTTAGAAGTATTGCTTATGATTTTCAATAATAATAATAATAATAATAATAATAATAATAATAATAATATCTCAATAATACCTCTGCCAGTCAGTGATTGTGCCAGAGAATCATGGCTCATTATTTGAGTTAGTAACCTCTTTGAGCTTTAAATTCACACTGAGTTCAAACTGTGAATTTCTTAGCATTCTACTATTTTTATTTTCAACTATTAAAATACCATTTATATTCCTTAGATTATTTTACAGATTCAACACATATTCTGATATTTTCTTCTAGTGACATTTCTCCAAAAGAAGAAATACATTCCAAAACATACATGTGATTTAGTGATATATTTTTTTCACTTCATAGAATGATGGCCAGTCAGTAGAAGAGCCTTGTAGATACCAGAGCACAATGGGAATGAGTTGAGAAGGAAGCATGTGAGACAGCAGCCGTGGAGGGTGTGCTTTTACAGAGAACAGGGTTCATGAAATAACTGACAGAATAAGCCAGTTATGGTGGTGCATGTACATAAGCTTAATGTTCTGGAGGGCAAGGCAGGAAGATCAAACGTGTGAGGACAGACTGGGCTATGTCATTATGTGTTTCAAACAAATTAAACCTAAGCAGCAAAGAATTAATAGAATACACACACAGATTTGAATATCTGATGCACCATGAAAATGTGGGCCTTGTACCTCACAATTGCAGTATTTATATATCATCCATGAATCAGAAGTTTTATACCAAATATTAAATTTCATGCTATAAACAAACAAGTTGTTACATATGCCAAACATCTTGAGCTATATGGCTATATCTATAATATATTCTCATATTAATCATTTTGTTACTATTAAAACAATTGCATTTAAAAACAATATATACATTTCTTTAATTCAGAAAATGCTGGATTGACCTATGTCCATGCATTTGCTCTTATAAATCTTTTTACACTTAAAAATATTTAAATCTTCAGCATCTAAAATTATAGAAAATTAATTAAATATCTGCAGAGATAGTATCTACTAAAAGTAATTCTATCAGGTGTATGAAATACAGTGATTTAGTAGTAATGGAGTATGATACCTTTCAATGTGAATATTAGTTGAAGGAGGGAAATTAATAGATTATTATTTACATTTTACATAGTAAAATCTATCTCATTAATAATTTAATTTTTATTTTCAAAAATGTTTGTAGTAATACCTCTCCACACACACATACTGCCCTTCAGATATAGCAATATAACAACAATATCATTAGAGCCCAAGAGCTTAGTGACTTTGACAAAATTCTCTCCTTCCAAGCTAAATTTAATGTCTTCATTTTGCATGTGTGTTTGGGGATGCAATTGAACTCACAAGTATATCCCACTGGATACACAATGCCGAGAATACTGATGGAGATATTGCAGATTCTCAAAAACATTTCTTGAAAAATAATACCCATAGTAATATGACACATTTTGAGAAATACTGCTTGGCTTCTTCTATAAGCATAAATGTAGAATAACAGTAATAATGGCATTTCTGAGAATTATCACAGTGAAACTTATCCCGGGAGCTTAACCACTGTGGTAGGACAGCTACAAAAAAGGCAGCCTTATAGACCATCCACACAGAAGGTTCTAGAGGTGAGAGGAGTATGCTATTTATATAAAAAGGCAGAGGTGAACCAAACAGGTCATGTGAATTATCTGCACCAGAGAAATAAAGCAGCTTTTCTATCAGTGAGCTTTACCATGCCTTCTGTGTTTGTTTTGAACCAAAAGATTGAAAGAATGTTGTGTTATTCAGGTTCAAACCCTTCACTGACCTCTCAACTTTTACAAGATGCCTTAACAATGTTAGACTTTTTAGTTATTGGTTCAAAGATAAAATGTTATGGTGTGCACAGGGATTGTCCTCTCAGTTGCAAATAGATTGAAGCAAAGCTAAATTCAATTTAATTTTCCTCTGACACAGTGAACGATTATTGGGGCCAGACACTCTGGCTATTTGCTGTTCAAAGAAACTGAACTATGCTGTGCTTTTTTGAAAAAATCTTTCTTCAGATAAATATACCCCCATCATATTCTTGCCTCCTGTTGAAACAATGCTTATTCATTCTCAGATTAGAGGAGTGATTAATGACAACATACTTGCTTTGATAATTATGAATGGATGTGTTTATTTTCAAGGTAATTTACAAATAATATTACAACACACTTTATGTTTCATAGAGCTCTCTCAGTTTCTTTCTAGTTGCAGGAAGGAAACACCCGATCAGAAGCAACATAGGGGAAGTGAGGGTTTATTTCAGTTTACAGTTTACAGAAGAACTTTCTCCAAAATGGATAAGGCATGGCAGAGTGGGCAGCCAGATTATCACATTTTATCACAGCTAAAGGATAGTTGTCTCAATGGAGTAACAAGACAGCTTCACATAGACTCTATGATAGCTATGATTTGAGTATAATTTGCCATTCCAATGGCCATGTTGAAATTTAATTCTCAGTATGAAATGTTAAAAGATGTGACCAGTAGGACCTTCACAATATGGACTAGGGGAGCCACTCATTTTTCTTGGACCACTTTAGAGAGTCAGAGATTGGATTCCAACTAGTGTTCCAGCCCAGGTAAGCAAGTCTGCCTGCTGCTTTGCTCCAGACCAGTCTGCACCCCCATGCCCTGCCCCTTAACCCCTTGATCCTAGGTGAGGCCAGTTTGGGTACCGGTGACCTGACCTGCCACCCACCCTAGGACCCCCTGACCCTAGGCAAAGCCATGTGAGGGAGCAGTGCATTTGCTCCCCACCAGCAGGTGCACTGCATGACCCTGCCCACTGATCCCAGGTTCCAATCAAAATCCAACCCCCAGCCTGCAACTGCTGCTGCTTGAACACCCCCACACTTCCTGAAATCAGAGGAACCCAGCACATGTCAACACCTCACCAGTGCTCAGTGAAATCTAGTATGAGGTCCCCACCTCTGCTGCGGCCAGGGGAAAACCAATCTCTCATCAGAGTATGGGCACATCACAAGGCAAGAAGAATACACAGGCAGAGAGTCCCACAAAAAGTTCACCTAGCCCCACTATGGAAGTCCACAAGGAAGATATCAAAGAAAGAGCACAGATGCAAGCCCAGAAAGAGATGACATCATGTTCAGGACATCTCTGCAAGGATTCTATATCAAGATTATTAATGGAATGGGAAGCAAAAATTGTTAATGTAAATGGAATTGTGCAGAATCAGCTCACAAGCTTCACTACCAGGCTCAATACAATGGAGGAAAAACAGTTGGACTTTGCTGGAACAGTAAATGAGCTCAAGGCAAACCAGCAAGCAGAGGAGCTCAGGAATCAGCTGGCTAAACCAAAGGAAGTCATACAATATATCTAATCATAATTTATAATAAAGACATTTTTAAAACTAAAACACATCAAGTTTGAACATTAATGAATTGTTTTTATATGTACAGCACATGTTATTCATATAGTAATTATCAATATTTGAACTTTTTTATCTTAAACAGTTTTGAATTAATACCTTGCCTAAAAAATTAGCATGTTGTCATGCATATTGAAGGAGAGCAACAAATAAACATCAATTTAGAAGGAGTAATCAATCAAAAGAAGGAGGTGTTCAATAGAAAATGAATGGATACTTAGAGAGACCATTTGGTGGTTAAGATGTTTGCTTGCAAAGCCTAAGGACCCTGATTCAATTCTCCAGTACCCTGTAAAGGGAAATGCACACTCACCATGTAAAGGTGGGGGATTTGAACTCAGGTACACTTGCTCGCATTCTAAGCACTTTATCCACTGAACAGCCTCCCTGTCCATGAAGAGTACTTATGTTTTGAAGGCATTGATATATTTGTTTTAATTACAGTTTGAATTTCGCCATATGTTAAATATCATTTGAGCAACATTATACCAATTAATAATTCACAGGCTGTCAGAGAAATTAATGTATTCTGTTTGAAATACACATCTACGGAGATGCCCTATGTCTCATAGTGCTTGTTAAACCATGTCTCCACTCTCCCATTCCATAAGCCAAAGTCAACAATGTCTTAACTGGCCTTCAGCTGCCGCTTCTCTGTAGCCTCCTTGAGCATTGGAAGAGTTCAAATGCTTGCTTTGGTCTCTTAGATTATCTTTTAAACCCACTATGCCTTAACCTCCCCAGAGCCGTGTCTGCTGTACAGCTTCTAGGCCATTTCAGATAATGAGATTTTCTAAGAATCAGCAGTACCTAAAGCTGCACAGAAAAACAGCTGCTAATTATTATCAGTTATGTTGAAACCTATGGATATTCTACAGTCCAAACTTTAGATTTCAACTAGCATGCTGAGAAAGATATAGGTGTGTGATATTAACATTTTATAGTTTCCTGGACTTATATTTAATTTATTCCTTACAGGAAACAGATAGTAGTGGAGAGGTGGAGGGTGACACCATTTGCCTCCTCGTCTTTTAACCTACAAGGCATTATCATTTTGTTTTCTTTTACTATGGAGATTACTTGATTATATAAATTTATGAATTGGTTATTTTGGTCCTATATTGATGCTGAGAACACACTGCATATGTCAGTCTCCTACAAGTCAAAATATGGAAACAAAAAATTATAATATAGAAACTGGGAAGCACATTAGCAGAAATGACACCTGCTTTTATCACCTTTTATTACTGATAGCACACACTACAGATAGAGTAAATTAGAAATATTTTACTTTGTCTGATGGCCCAGGTGAAACTTAGGGTTATATCTGTTATATCTTTGTCTTCTGTGGACAGAGTCCTCAGCCAGGTATGACAGAAAGATGGAGATTGAAGGATATGGGAAAACTGGCTTCTGTAATGGACATTGAAAACACACGGTTAACCCATTACACAACAATTGAATGACTGAATTAACCCATCCTTGAGTAAATGGCCAGATTTTTTTTTAATTAAAAACAATTTTTTTTTTGGTTCTTCGAGGTAGGTTCTTGCTATAGCCCAGGCTGATCTGTAATTCATTACTTAGTCCCAGGGTGACTTCAAATTCACAATGATCCTCTCACTTCTACCTCCCAGTGCTAGGATTAAAGATATGCTCCAGGGCTGGAGAGATGGCTTAGCAGTTAAGGCACTTGCCTCTAGTGCCTAAGGACACTGGTTCAATTCCCCAGTACCCACATATGCCAGACCCACAAGGTGGTGGCCCTGGTGTGCTCTCTCTCTCTCTTTCTCTCTTTCTCTCTCTCTCTTTCTCTCTCTCTCTCTGCTTGAAAATGAATAAATAAAATATTTTTTCAAAAGACATGCTCCACCATGCCCAGCTGTATTTTTTTCAATAATGTCACTTAGTACTTCTTTATTTCTCAAAATGTGGATCAAATTTTAATGTGAGTTTCAGAGGGAACAAAACACATTCTCAACATATTTGCACTAGTAATTAGTACAATTATCCTAACATGTCTTCTTGCAACATTTTGTGTGAAATTCACTATTTAGACCACTTTCAAGCTTCAAGTTTTATATATTCGGTCAAACACACTTTTGAGTGTCTGCTTACTCATTATTCATAATGCATTTTTATTAAGCTATAAAGGCACAATTACATCATGTCAATTGAATGAAAGTGGTTCTTAAAACCAAAATGAAACAATGAAGACACCAGGAAGCAATGTTATCAATATATGTTAGAATTACTTTAATCTCATAATCACTAGTATGGAGGATTTAAAACAGATACAAAATATGTTTAAATGGAATTAACAAGAGTTGTATATTCTGTAATGTACTTTCTCAATTTTAAATCCCATGCAAAAATATTCTATGTTGTACTTGACTTCACTGTGCATAAGACTCTATACCTCCTCCCGGCCTTTATTCACAATTGGTGCTGAGAATTTGAGAAAAATGCCACAGAAAAAATAATACTTCCTATTAAACAATAATTAAATCACTGGGGATGAAATTAACACACAGCATGAGGACTTCCCAGATAGATCTTGCCTGAGATGGATTCAAAAACGTTCAAAGTGCTTCCCTGGAAACTATTACAAAATAGGAATATAAAAATAAACCAGTATTAAAAACAATTAATTTTCCTAATATGTTATTAAGCAATATTTAACTTATGAAGAATGGTTTTCTTGATGACAAGGGAACAGTCTGTGAGCGACCGGGTCTTTGAGGAGAAGTGATGATTTCTCCACTAAGACTTCTTAGAGAACGGAAACTGAACCAATGGTGCAAACCTTTAATCCCAGCAACCACTCAGGAGACAGAGGTAGGAGGATCACTGTGAATTTGAGGCCACCCTGAGACTACATAGTGAATTCCAGGTCAGCATACAAAAAAAAACGAAAGAAAGAAAGAGAGAGAGAAAGAAAGAAAGAAGAAAGAAAGAAAGAGAGAGAGAGAGAGAGAGAAAGAAAGAAAGAAAGAAAGAAAGAAAGAAAGAAAGAAAGAAAGAAAGAAAGAAAGAAAGAAAGAAAGAAAGAAAGAAAGAGAGAAAGAAAAAGAAAAAAGGCAACAACAACAGTAAACTACAAAAACTTACTTCAAGCTACTGCAAGCTTAAAAAAATGGAAGCCAAGAGGATCTCAAGTTTAAAACCATCGCATTATTGCTCTAATAAATTGGTTCAAAGAGTGATAGGATCTAGGCACATTTTTGCAAGCATTTATTAATAAATTCTTTCAGCAATTTCTCCATTAAGCTTTGACTTGCTTTGTCATCTTATTATTCTCATTGGACTTTAGATGGACAGTGAGAAGTCAGTAACTGCAAGGAAGAAACAACATAAGAATTTAAATTGACATATCTCCTCATCATTACAGTGCTCATAGATCCGGAACGATATTGTCATGTTTGATTATTTAGATTATTTGGTGTTCAACAGATGAAAAAGCTAATAAAAGTTTTAGATACAGCAACTTTTTCTTCTAGGAAGCACAAACATTTTTCTCTAGAAGACATCATACTTTAAAAAAATGCAAAGAGATTCTATTATATGTTCTCAGTATATATTTGGATTCCTTACAAGAAGGAATATAAGGTATAAGAGAACTCTCTAATTACATAAAGAATGACACATACATTTGATTAGTTTGGTTGTTAGACTTACTTTAGAGTTGTTTCCCGTATAAGAATGCCTGCAAGCAACAATATAGAGGTATCTATGAACCTGTTTCTCTGTGTTCAACTTGTGAACAAATTGGTACAAACAGATAAATGATCGAGAAGATAGCAATCTCTCTTCCATTTCAAAGTGTTTATTTAAAATGTACTCTGCATTCTGGGCACATAGAGAATTTGATTTGAATAGGTTTCCTTTTGAAGGTGACAAGCTAGCTTTTACTAAAACATTAATCCTCTGGCTATTTATCAGAGACTAGAGGCTTCCTTGACAGGGGAGACTAGAAATATTACTCTCAAAGAATAAAGAAAATCCTACTTCTTGTTGAACTCAAGGATCATTCTACATTACACAAAATTACCTGGAAAGCATGTGTTCTGAGATAAAATGTGAACTTCCAGTCTTTTATTTTAAAAAGGCACATTATTAAAAAAATCACTAAGTGGATTTTCTTGAAATATTTTTAAATCATAGATATAGCATATATGCAAAAATTTAAGTAGAAAGAAAATGTTGATAGCTATGGCAAATAAAGCCTAATTTTAAACTTTGAATAATATCCCTTTTGATATTACTAATTTAGTCCCTAAGGAAAAATAGATAGAATAATTAGAGAACACAGGGGACAGCATGTATGTGAAGGCATCTCAGGGGCATGGAGGATATGCAGGTCTATATATGAATGAAATCTGATTTCATAAATGACTTGGGAATTATTGATTTGCAAACAACTTCTAGATATTTCAGTTTATATTCCAAATAATAATCCAAAACTAGGAATATATGTTTGGTGTTTTTAAAGTAGCCATTAAAAAAAGGTAAATAATCAAAGGAGGAATTCAGTGTTTTTCAAGAAGAGACAGTCATGGTCCAGTGCCTCATTTTCCAGCTCTGCTACAGGTGGCAATAAAATCCAGTGTGGGAAATGATCCAGAACACACAATAATGAAATGGAATTGGCTGTTTGTCATTGAGCTGGCAGTAAAGATAACTAAATGTTAACTAAGTTAGCTTTAGTATCTCAAACTATCATCATAACTCACATAGCTGTATGAGTAAGATAAGATTAAATAATGACAAAATATATACCAAAAATGTTATAGTAAAACTATGCAGACACACACATAATATTTGCATGTGTTTATAACACATCATAATCTCAATAGGATTATAATTGCATAAATTCTCAGCACTCAAGAGGCTGAGGCAGGAAGAAATGTGGGTTTGAGCCCAGCCTACACCACCTGGAAAGTTCCAAGCCAGCCTGATGTACATAGAACTTGTTTCAAAAAGTTAACTATATCTAATAGTGTTTCATGTGTTATATACTTTTGAATACATATTTATATAATTTATGTGCACTTTAACAAAAGTAAAAGAACAAGCCAATGTACATCAAACTCAGAGCTTCTGAGATAAGCGAAGTATGGTTGGAGCATTTGGTAATTCAAAGTCTATATATATTTATGACTCAGGTTTTCCATCCACAACATAAGAATAATGATTTTATTAACATCTTACAGTTGCTGAACAAACATAAGAGAATGCATAGAGAACACTGGGACATAGGAAATTAGTAATCACTATAACTATTTCATGATGGAAACATTAGATCCATTGTTTGATCTAATGATATTCAGATACATTGCATGTAAAACTTGAAACTCCTTCCATACCCAACAGTGCAGGGTAGCTGGCCAGTGAGCTCCCATTCTGCTGTAGGAGCACCAGTACAGTGAACCACATCTGGCTTCATGTGCTCTCTAGGGATCCAAACACTTTACCCACTAGAGTATCATCCCAGACCATGTGAAGTATGTTTTGAAATGAAAAACCCGTATCATTAAATACGTTTATAAGTCATCCATTTACTAATAAAAATAAAATGGGATTTTACACAGAAGTAATAATTATTGGGATACATAAGTAGGCTTTTCAAATTGCATGCCAACTTTCAGTTTTAATGTTTAAATATGCATTGCAGAAAGTTCCAGTTATTTTAATATATCTTATTTTTTATCTTTATTTATTTTATCTTTAATTTTGGTATTAATTCATCACTGTAACTCCATTAAAATTAATTTGTGGTTAGCTATATATTAAAAAAAGTTATCAGTAACACACAAAAACTATCCCAACTTTTCTTGAAATGATATTTATTATCTGTGTGCATAATTATTAATGAAAACTTGGACATCGTGTATTGAGATGTCCCTCCCCATCTCCTTACCTGCAGCAGATTACACTTCTCTATGGAACTAGAGTAGAACACCTAACGACCTGCTTCATTGCTCGCCCCCACCCATCTTGTTTTGAGCAGGAGTCTCGCCACTTATTCTGGAGCCTATAGAGCTCAGGTGATTGCTGGGTCTCTGACCCCTTGGGGAAGTGCGTGACAGGTGAGGGGGACATACCCACCTGTTTACATGTGATCCAAACATTTGAACCCTGATGGCGTCAGACCTCCTCATCCTTCATGCTTTCCCAGTAAGTACACTTAACTGCTGAGTGTTTTTTTTTTTATTTACCAATTACTATTTTGATCTCATATTTTAACTAGTCTGTGTTTTCTGTTTATAACACATGTTGATTATTAAAAGGTGAAAATATATTATTAAACAAAGTTTATTTCAGTAGTTGAATAATTTAAATTCCCATCAGTAAATATATGAAAATATAGTTTGCAATTTCTAGTTATAATTTAACCGTG
>PVHP010022344.1:0-29860 GCA_004024765.1 Zapus hudsonius
ATGTGGATGATCTTACATTAAACACAAATATTTCTGTGATAGGTCCCTACTCAGATATTTACTGCTTGAAGGTCTTTGGAGGAGGACTCCTTGCTCATAATCAGCAGCTTGTATAACTATAGCTGCAGGACTCTGATGACTGGCCAGAAGGTTGGAGCCTGTGTGTATCTCTGGCTCTCAGTGGAGATGTGGCATTCTAAGCTTCACAGAGGACCATGATTGCTGTCTAGCTGGAGACTTTTTGGTCCAGAACAAAGGCACAGCATTGTGCCCTCCATTAAGAGTTAACCTAAGCGGGGTTGTCAATCAGGTGTGCAGAAAAGTATCCCATTGGGAAAACTATCTGTCTACAGACTTTAGAAATAATATAAAGCCTGACTAAAATCCAAGCATGATCACCCACATCTATAATCCCAGCACTAAGAAGGCAAAACAAAGAGGGTGGTTGACAGTTCATCACCCAATGGCCCCCCCATACTCTATTCAGCTTGGATACACACCAAAAAAAAAAAAAACCAACACTTTTTCTCAAAAATAGGTAGACAGGTAGATAAATAATAAAGCCTATCTAACTTCTAGGTCAGCACAATGGGGTTTTACCCCCAGTGTCCATTCTTACCCCTTAAGTTATTCGCTTCACTCTGGAATAAATAAAACCTATCTTCTGACTCTGCTGTCTGTCTCATGGGAATTCTTTCCATAGAGATCACAAGGATCCAGAAGCCGAGGCAAGGCCAGATCATCATCCTGATGTCACATTTGAAATAAATCAACGTCAAAGTGTTTCTCTCTCTACCATGCCCGTTACACCCACCTAGAGACCCTCTAAACATCAATGGGCTTTCCTTGCAGCCCATGGCCTGAGGAAGTTTGAGTAAGGCCAGAACCGTAATAAAAAGTCATAGGCTATGTTTTAGATTTGGAGATGCACCACAAATTGATCCTGGCCCCTAACTAGGAAAGCTAGAAATGAACACCCCTTCCTGGGAAATTCCAGAGACTCAGGAAGCCAACAATTCCAGGATAGGGTTGAAAGACCCCACTCTAAGGCTCTATAAAGGGGAAAGAAATTTCTCTCTTCCCCCTGCCTGTTTGCTGTTGTTTGTGTGGTGCTGGTGATGGCTTCTCTCTCTGCTTGGACCTGTGAAAGGGAGGAAGCCTCTTTCACTATTATGGATCTTCCCCTGGATCTGAAGTTTCAATAAATCCTTTCCTCCGGTAACTGTGCCTGGTTTGGAGGTTCATCCCAGCAGTGTGTGACTGACTGTGACAAGCTACAGAGGGATAGGCGATTGTTCACAGCCATATGCTTGGGACCCTTGTAGGGCCTTTGTGCTGAGCTGCCTCATGAATTCCTCATGCACTGCCTCCTGAACCCCTTGTGAGCACCTGGTGCACCTCACAAACCCAATCACCCTTCCAGAGGGAATGTTAATGAGCCCAATCCTTAGGAGTTCTCAGGTGGGTAATCAGATGCTCTGGTTTCATGATAGCAACAGTTGTGCCATGCCTACAGTCTGCATTCCTCAGCACTCGATCTCCTTCCTCTGGCTCTCACATTCTTCCAGTGCTGTCTCTGTGAGTTTTGGAGGTGCGTGGTATAAACTTATGATGATTTCCTCCTTGTTGGGCCTGAGCCATGCCGAAACAAAAGTCACTTATTTCAGTGCTGTCTCAGGTTATGAGTCTGCAGCAACCACCATCCAATGCGAAAAGAAGCTTCGCTGTCAGAGGCTGACAGCAGCAATAACCTATGGGCATAAGCACAAGTGTCCAGAAGGTAATTTGACAGGCACAGGCACATAACATCTATTCAATCAATAAAGCAGTAACGGTTGCTTCCCCACCAAGGTCTATGACCTCCTCAGCCATAGGTCTTTGACAGGCTTTATTCTTCCAGAGTAAATTTCCTCTGGTATAACAGGCCTTGAAACCAGTCATAAAGTACTTGGTTGTACTCAAAACAATCCTGGAAGTATTTCACTAGTAGGGACAACATTTCCTAGAGAACAATATTGCATGACGCTTTTCAGGGCTCACATTGTCAACAGGAGAGCTATGTCATCTCCCCCAAACCTGGGTGGTCTTCTGTGACTCCCTCAATTAGGAAAGCACATCAAGTGATATCCTGTGACTTCCAAGGTCATAAAATGTTCATGAACTTCCAACTGTGGTTTCAGGATGATGCTGTGAGAGAGCTGAAGGAGAGAATAGAGAAGCCATGTGGATAGTAGCTTTTCCAGTGTTAATAGTCTGTCAGACCTGTGCTATTATAATCTCAGCACTCTCAAATCACCATGTTGTTTAGGGCTAGGATGCAAACCCACTTAACTTGTTTTATTTTTTAATGTTTTATTGGCTTAGAATTATATATATTAACACAATAATATGCTCAGTATCATAGGTTCTTAGATAAAGCCATTGAATCCATGATGACATTCCCTCATATGCAATAGTTATTCTCCCCCCCCATGACTCTTACATTCTTTCTGCTCCCTCTTCCACAAATTTCCCTGAGTCATAGTGGGTGAGTTTAAATTTTGCATAGTTATTAGGCTTTTTTTTTTAAGGTTCAGAGAGACTTTATTAAATTAAGAGAAGGAAAGAGGAGAAAGTACAGAGAGCTCCTGCCATGAGGGAGGCCAGAGGGGGTAAATCCTATGTGGGAGAAGGGGTCATGACCTTCTCTCCTCATCTCAGATGAGCAGAAACTTACCAGAACCTGGAGATCACCCAGAGAGACTATAATGGACACCTTTTAAGGCCAAATGTTCCCTAATTATTTGAATATCCTACATAAGCTCCCATTTGTTAGAAGAAGTAGAAACAATTGTTTAAAAATCTGTTTTTTTAATTTAAGAGTTTAGCTTTATGGAAAGAGCAGTTGTATTACAAAAGAAATAAAAAGGAATTGGTAAGGTTTAGTACACTTTTCACATCTTCACTTTCATAATGATCTAATTTTCATATGGTAATTTCATATACTAAGGCACGATAAATTTAGGCTAAATAAATTCTCTTAGAACTGAAAGCATGATTTGTATTTTGGACAATTTTGGGCACCCTTGGTACCTCTCTCCATTGTCCTTCTCTAGGTTGTCGGCCTTGCTGTGGGAGTAGCTCTTTTGCTCATCATCTCAGTTCCTTAGAGGTTGCATTAGGGCTCTAAATGGTGAGTGTGGGGTGAATCATCTCCTGCTTGGGTGTCCCCCATCAAATCAGGTCCCTTTGGTGGAGTTCGGTCGTCCCTGGTTCTCGTTGCTTTCTGAAAAATGCAAGCAGAGTCTCCAGCGGAGAGTGAAATTATTATTGGTCAATTAAGACAAATATTGCTAGGTTGGTGAGCGTTTGGCGGGTGTAGCCTTTCTGAGGACCTATGGTTAGTGATAACTTCCCAACGTATATGGGGTTCTTGGTCCCCCTTCAAGGTTGCCTTGGGTCCCCTTACCAGTCAGGGATTCCCTGCCTTTGAGCGGATCTCAAAGCCAATTAGACAGCTGTTGGTTACCCACCTAGATTGGGCACCACTATTGCACAGATGGGCACTTCTTGACTTTCTTGTCTGTGCCATATAGCAGTGTGTTCTGCACTCTCAGGCCATCGGTTGGTATAACTTGAAGACGCCTCCTCTTCTCTCAGGGTATTGTTGGTCTGGTTCCCCTGGCAGCTCATGCAACACCATCTGTCATTACCCAGGCTGCCCATCTGAGAGCTGATTTCATCTCTGGAGCAGAGAGCAGCTGGGGAACCCGGTCTGGGCTGGTGCAGGAGCTGGGGAAGGGGTGTGCCTAGGTTCAGGGCTGGCTGGGGTCTGGGATCTGGATCCCAGCTGGATTCTCAAACCTTTAGGGGGAGTGTCCTGGCAAGGCTGCTACTCATCCGCCATCTTGTTCCACCCCCTCCTGTTTTATTTTTTAAGCAGCAGACTAAAACTGTTGAGACTCTGACAATGTCATCCATAAATGTGAATGAAAATGCAGATATGAAAATCCCTTTAAAACATATCACTATTAAAACCATGATGCCTAAGTCTGAATTTAAATCTTGAATTGCTAACTCTGCTTTTCTCTTTGGATGTTCATTGCTCAGTGAGATCAAACTGTTGCTCTAATTAAAAGTCTATTCATTATTCTTGGAGATCATTGTCTACAAAAATTATTTTTTCATTCTACACACTTGGGTCCTGGGTGTGGACATTTCTCATGGATCACACTAGCTCAGGAAAGGGTTCTTTGGATTAGAGACCATGCTGTGGTTCCCCTTGGTGTCTTCACGGGGGACCACTTTGAAGATTATTTCCTGCTTCACAATTCTCTCTCTTGTAGATTGCACCTGTTTGTCCATATTTTACAAATTCTCCTACAACTCTTCAAAAGCCCCTTCCCTCTAAGTGGTGTGACTAACCCTTGCAGTCCAAAGTATGAGTCTTGGTTCAAGAAACCCATTTATTTACTTCTTTTAATCTTTATTTGACCCAGGTCATTTTTTATCTCATGAGGTTCAGTGCTGCTCTTCCTTAACCTCTTGGTCTTTTTAACATCTGCTGTTTTTTTCCACCTCAGATTGCTTTCTTGGCTTTCTGACTGAGGCATATGGAGCTAAGCCCTCTGGCATGCTGTTGAGGCTGCTGCTTTACTGAACACACTTCACTGTGTGCCTTTATTCTAAATATTTGCTATGAGGTTTCTTTTTTTCTCCTTTTATTTTTTTTATTTTTTTTTAATTTTTTTTTATTGTCCATAATGAGTTACAACATTTAGTGGGCAAACATTGAGTTGTTATCCCCAATTCCCCGTTGCCCTCCCCTCCCCACTCTGCTGGGTAATCTCCTCCATGGGTCGTCTGGATCAGTCCTTGTGACAGGGGACCATGGATAGCCTAGTATTCAGCCAGGTCAGCAATTGTTTCCAAATTTGAAGTGTGTTTTCTTCATGGTTGGAGTGGGGAGGGGAAAGACACTTTCTTTTAATACATACATCCATCTTCAATGCGTGTACAGTTGACCTTGAATTTCTCCACAATATGGAACACACAGCTTCCTAAAGACTTTTCCCATCACCCATCCGGTGGCTGTAAGGACGAACTTGTTGACCTGTAGTTCTCAGTCGAGGGCCTCCATCCATGGGCCAGAACGTACTGATGTGCCCTATCCACCTTGCCCACAATCAGGTAAAAGAATTCAGGACAACCTGGGCAGCCCACATGCCTCGCCTCATGGGCATGTCCTTTCCTGATGATGGGTGCTCTTGGGTGCACGCTTTCAGCCTTTCCAGGGTGCTCCTTTGTACAAACCCATATGCTGTTTATGGATGCCTATAGTGTGATTGCAGGCAAGTGGCCTGTGAAAGCCAAGTTCTGCAGCATTGAGTCCCCAACGAGACAGGCACTTGGAGCAGGGACCTTGGTATCCACTGCTCAGTGTATTGGTACTTGGTATTAACCATGCTCAGCGAGGGATATAGTTCACATATAAAGTTTAACTCAGTTCTACCTGACCTTCATAGTGATATAAATTCCTCCTGAGATTTGGAATTGAGCTTCCAAACATTGGTTTTTATCTGTAGGCCAAAAGTAACTTGAAGGAAAGTACCTCAAAGGTCCATAATTTAGCATCCTGGGAAGTACAGCAGTCATTAAAAATGCCTCCCTTTGTTAATATCTGAAGAAAATTTCAAGCAGTTGAGCAGACTATCAAAGGACTCTAGTCTGTTGCTTTTTTCTTCTCTTGTCTCTGCTCCATCTCAAAACATAGTGGAGATGTCTGAATTCAGTAACTTGCTTTTCATCTCCGGCTACTGAGGTGAGGGTGGGTGCCTTCCTGATGCCTCCTTATGAAATTCACACAAATGTCGGCTGCTCTTACAATTCACAGCAATATTCTCAGACAAGGAAGATATGCTCACATAACTTCTTTCTTGTCATCTCTTAAGAACCTTTTCTGAAAAAAAGAGAACTTTTTCTGTTCCCTTTATAAAATTTAGGGATCAGCAATATTAATTCAAAGAACGGAATAGATTCCTCCAGTTTAGTTTAGTGAAATTTTCTGCTGGAGAAGCAGATGATGACCCTGACCCCCAGCTTAGAACTGCTCTCTGCTCTAGTTTCTAAGAAACAGTGTTTGGTAAGAACATTCTAAGGTAAGTTTCTTAAAAGTACCATGATTGTTTTGAGGGGATATGTGTGCAAGCCATGCCTTTTGTCTGCCTGAGGAGGACCCCGAGGAACTGTCCTTAAATTGCTGAGTTCTTGATAAGGACTGCTCTGGTCATTAACCAGAGAACTGTTCTTCCTGGTCTTCTGTTTATCTTTTCTTGCTTATGATTACAATGGACAGAGCAAGCTGATGACATCATCAACACTCCGGCTAGGGATCCCCTTGCTTGGTCGCAACTTCATGGGGCACTTTTCGATTTTCTCATCAAAAAGGGCTAATGTATCTGGATATAACCAGGGACAGGGAAGAGGGAAATAGGGGAACTGGAGACATCAACACATTATTCCCTTATTAATTATATCTAATTATGGATAATAATAAGAAGAAAAAAAGTAAAAAAGGGCTAATATAAACACATTTTGTGGTACTATCTGGGGAGCATTCCTTTCCCTCCAGTTTCTGTAAGACTCACTTCACTTTCCTCTTCAAAGTCTGACAGTCCAGAAGCAAGGAGTTTAGACTCCCTCCAAGGAAGAGTGACTCACACCTTTCACAGTTTTTTATAGTATTTATGTCCAGGTACCTAAATCTATGTTAATGTTTCATTGATACAGAATAGTCCAGAATGTCAGGAACATCTTAGCATTTGTTCTAGGACATGTCAATCACATGGATGCCATGACAATTGTTTGTGCTTTACTCAGCATCGTGCATGCAATCTCAGAATGTACTGAGATTTTTTTTTAAAAAATGACTACAGAAATTTAGTTCATGAATCAAGTCCCAAGATGCACATATTTAAATGAAGATACTTAGACTAAGGGGCAGAGGATTCTTCTCAGAACAGACTGTACAAATGTGTTCCTTCTTCACCAATGGAATAATGAAGTCATAGTGAATTAAATATATGTAGATATAAACATTTTTGTGCAGAATAGCTAATTATAAGTATCGTAGAGTGCATCCAATTCTTGGCCTTCAAACGATAACAAAACAGTAAATGGTCTCTTTCTGGAAGACGTGGCATTTCCATTGATACCATCAATTTTACTCCCATGTTCTCACTCAGTTTTCTCATTTTGAACTTGTAGTCCTTTTGTGCAGGTGTTACTGGAATTAAAGTGACTTTAGCAACCACAACCAGCATCAGAGAGAAGCATCCACAAAAAAAGGGGAATGTTAAATGTAATTGTCAAAAACACCATCATGTTAGGGTCCAGTGGATAGATGATTTGGATACAATAGTGGGGCAAATCCTCCACTCTATCAATCTCACTGTCTCTATTAGTTTCTATCCTGGTTTCTGGATTCAGAACAAGAATTCTTCAGCCCTATGTCAGTTGCTTCCTCATTGCTATACACAAGTACTTGACCAGAGCAACTTAGGGAAGGAGTTTATTTTGGTTTTCAATCCCAGAGGACAGAGTCCACCATGGTGGGGTGGGGAAGGCATGGCAGGAGCAGGTGCCAGCTCTTCATATTGTCAGAGAGTACAGAGAAATAAAACCTAAACTACACAAGGACTGTGGAGTGCAGACCACTGAAGTGTCAGTGCCCTTACTATGTAGGCCTGTGCATCCTCCTTCCAGGAAGATGTCCCTCAGTTTACCTGTGTGAGTGGCACAGGTAAGGGTGCCCAGCAGGATCACTCATTCAGTGACTGACCAGGTGGCATTCACTACCATCTCTCAGAAGGTTCCAGTAGAATGGAGGCCCAATCACCCACAGCAGTAACAGTACATATTTAGCTCCCAGTAATGACTGCCTTCTTCCTTTTAGCATTCTCTCTCTACCTCTGTGTTTCCTGCACAACTACTAAATGAACCTATATGTGATTGACTGATTCGGGTGTCACCCATAAAGTTCATGTGTTCTGATTGCTAGGTCCCCAGCTGGTGGCATTTTGGGAATTGGAGCCTCCTGGAGGCAGTGTATTATTGGGGGCGGGCTTATGGGTGTTCTAGCCAGCTTCCCCTTGCCAGTGGTTGGCACACTCTCCTGTTGCTGTTGCCCACCTGATATTAGCCAGGAGGTGATGTCCACCCCTCTGCTCATGTCATCATTTTCCCTGCCATGGGGCCTCCCCTCAAATCTGTTAGCCAAAATAAGCCCTTTCTTCTCACAAGCTGCTTAGGTCAGGTGCTTTGTGCCAGCAATGTGAAGCTACCTGCAACACTATATATACATGTATGCTCATCTCAGGTCTGCTCCAGGGTGACCTTATCATCCCCTTCATGAAGATCAGATTATCTGATGAGTCACAAAAAGAAGAGAAGAGTCCATGAGGTGATACAAGGAGAAGAGAATTCCAAGCAGAAGGTAAGTCAAGCCAAGACCCAATGGTGTGAATGAGAGGAGGTTCCACAATAGAGGGAAATGACCCTGAAGTTTCACAGGGACCCACTCAGCTCCTTCTCAAATCAGTTTATACCCACCAAAGGATTTTCCAAGTATCCAAAGACATGGATGCTCCAAAGAATTGGGGCATCTGATGTTAAGGCATAGACATGGACTCTGGATCCAGACTATGTGGGTTAAATAACTTTGAGCTATTTCAACCTGAAATTGAAGATCAGGTGAGAAATGGGGAAACAAAGACCTCATGTGGACTGGTGGGTTACAGGTGAACTTTCTAAAGGACAAATTTGTCTAAGTCAGGGGGTTGGGGATTTAGCATGGTAATGTAACTGTGATTCTTTCCCCAACACTGAAAAAGAAATATTGTGTAAATCGGAAAAGGCATGTCTCAGTAGGCCAGCCAGTCCATTTGCTCTAAGTCCAGGACATCTGAAAGATTTGAGAAAGGGAAGAGAAAAGAGAATGGGAGGAAGGAGGGGCAGAAGGAGCTCAAATCACATATGTGTCCAGGAGAACTGCACCTGTTTTGAGGCAGTCCTGTTTCTTATAACAGTCCATTCCATGCCCCTCTTTTCTCTGGGGATGGAAAGAGATCCAGGGTCATGTCTTCTGGAGTCATGAGCTGTGTTAAGGGTGGGTGTGGCCATCGGATGTTTAGTGCTGTCCAGTGTCCTCAGGTGACCCACAGCAGTAAGCACTGATTCAGACTCACTCAGGGCTCTGCAGAACCAAGTAGGACACTCGGGGGTGTTAGGCTACAAAGCTCCAATATTCACTGCCTCCCTAGAGTCACCCCCATTTGTGAAAAAGATGAACCCCCTGGGAGAGCCAGGAGCAGCAGCTCCTCAGAAGGTCAACGCTGCCATCTGCTGGTCACATCCAGGACTCACCTAAACCAGCTCCACAGGGTTCACCATGGGTGTTGAACTTACCCTTCTGCTAGTGGGTTATGTGCTGCATTGGACACTCCCTTTAGGGTGTCTTCATCTTTGTGTCTGGTCCACCTCTCCTTAATTGTAGAGTGGGAAGAAATGCCCTCAGATGCGTTGCATGTCTGAAACCAAGATCTCTCTTCCTGCCTAGTATTGCAACCCCGTCCTGCATTCCCTAAATGCTCTGCAAGCTGCAGGCTGCAGAATGGGGGTTCCTATGACCAGAGCTTCCTACATTAAGAGTTTCTCATCTTTTTTTGTTTTGTTTTTCTATTTGTTTTGTCAGAGAAAACATTTATCATCCTAGTTCATAATAAAAAGATATTGTGGTTCCACCCAACAAGAAGGCCTTCATCAAAATCAAGGTCTCCACTAATAAAAGCTGACATCTAGCTGGAATCCTAAAGTCCATAGGTTGGTGTGTGGGATTCACATTCCACCTTTGATCTTCGAAGAGTCTGAGTCCAGCTCTGAGTAGCTCCCCCAGCCCCAGCCCTGACCCTCTGCTCTTATTCCCACTTGTTTCAGGAGAGACTATTTTCTCTTCTCTCTACAGTCACACCCATGCTATCAGCACAGCCTATCATGTACTCCTCATGTGTTCCTCTACCCCATCCTCTGCCTCCATGGGGCTCAGGTCACTGCCCTCCCCGCTGGACCACTGCACCAGCCTCCCACTGCTCTCCAGGCTTCCCTTCCTGCTGAATGAACGTCCTCCTCACAGTGGTGATGCTCAGCTGTCACTACCATACAGAGAGACACACTGTTCCTGCAAAGCCTCTCAAAGGCCCAACCTTATACAATGAATTATAAAGACTCCTTCGCACTGTGCATACAACCTGGAATAAGTTGAGGCTACTCATCCCCCAACATAGTTTCCTTAATTCCTCACCCCGCCAGCCCCCCAACATTGCATCCAATACTAGCCTTTCCTCTTGAGGGTCTTCAACACACGGTATTCTTTACTAAAACCACCCCTCTCCCTTCTACAGATGGTTCCTTCTCTTCCTTAAGAGTTTACCTCAAATGTCTCCCCTTAAAATTCTATTTCCTAATGGCTCTTTCTTGGTTTTAAGCCCCTTTGAAGGTCTTAGTTTGTTCATGTCATCCTCCATAATGTGTCCATTTCTAGCAGAGCCCATAGAAGATGAAGACACTCAATGTAAGTCTAGGATGAATATGTCTTTAAGGGTGAACCATGTTCTTATGAGTTAAAGACACCCTCATTGAGTGCATCTAAGGTACTCTCATGTGGATATTTTACATCATCTTATTTCATTTCAGTTCCAGGGGGATATAGTTAGTCTAAGACCAGTTATCAAACTACCATTTGGGGGGGGGCTGTAATTTAGATTATTTCTGAATCTTTGGAAAACTGACAAAGGCTTGGGAAGAAATAGCAAAATGCAATGGAGGAGAAAAAAATAGCCCAAGAGAGGAACTAGAAGCAAAGGTGACCCCAGAGACAGTGTTCTGAGACCTTCCCAGCTGTCACCACTGAGACCCTCTTGAAGGCATTGAGGAGACAAGAGTTTGCTATAAATATGTTGCCACTTTTAAACAGAACGCAAAGAGTTGTGATCAGACATTCAACTTGAAGAAACATTTTACTATGTCTTTTCACTAGACTTACATAGTTCCTGTCTTCTCTGTGACAAATATCCCTTACTTCACAATCATGCCTTATTCGTGTAACCACTCCTTGGTAGAATTTTCATTCTAGATCAACTATTTTCAAGAATGAAGCACAATCAAAATAAAACTAGAACCAAAAGACCCAATGAGCACCTTGTGAACTCAGTGAGAATTGCATCTCTTTCATAGAACCAGACACTGGTGCATTAATTTCTCAAAGACAATATCAAATAGCCCACTGGTTTGATAGTGCCCTCTTAATTTAGAGTAAAAATATTTTTAAAAATCATTGATGCTTTATGACTTAGCTGTGCTCACAGTCCTTATAAGTAATTACAAACTTGGGACTTGCTCAGTCATTCTAAAGACTATGAATGGGTTCTGCATAATTAGAAATATTACGTGAGGAATTTTATACTTAATTCTGGTGGCAAATATCACACAAAAAAAATAAATACTGACAAGTATTTTTCCTCATCAGCTTTCATTAGTGTTTGTGTATTTAATGTGTGGCCCAAGACAATTCTTCTTCATCCCAGGTGGCCCTGAGAAGCCAAAAGATTGGACATTCTTGGGCTGGAGAGATGGCTCAGAAGTTAAGGCACTTGCCTCTAGTGCCTAAGGCCCTGGGTTCAATTCCCCAGGCCCCACATAAGCCAGACCCACAAGGTGGTGGCCCTGATGTGCTCTCTCTCTCTCTCTCTGCTTGAAAATGGTTAAATAAAATATTAATAACAAAAAAAGATTGGACATTCTTGTCTTAAGCAGTACATGTCTAAGGCTGTAGCTGCCACAGGCAGTGATTCCTCTGATTGATCTTGGTGAAGTAAATTTAAAACTTTATGAAAATGACTCACCATTCTAGTTGCTATTAGGAGCATCTGAGATTCATGGAAGGAGAACAAAGTATAATTATAATGCCAATTAGACATTTTTATTAAAAGCTAAAGATGGGAAAATTAGAGAGAAGAAGTGTGATTAGCAGGAGTTTGGAAGAACTTGGCTCCAACCCTCATGGAGGACTTGGAGAGGTCAAACACCTCAGTGGAGGAAGTCACTGCAGATGTGACAGGTGTCATGTAATTAACAGTGGTGTGACAGAACTTCATGGGAAAAGGTCTCATTCTGAACACCATTTCTACTGCTATTACAAGACTAAATTGATGCATAGACTGGACAGAAGAAAGGTCTAACTCAATTTTCCAGATCTAAAAATCCTTAAATTCTGTCCTAGGCTAGAGGTCATGTTAGACTTAAACAGATGAGAACACGGAGGATATGTGACCTTAACCAAGAGGTTTCAAAGCAGTCAGGGGTCATGAAGATACTGTGAGCAATACTGAGAGCCCATCATGTGATTCAGAACGTTGCATGAGCTCATATGGAAAGTGGGTTTGGTGACTCCAGTTTTAAAGGAGTTCTTCAGTGGATGGAATGCTATCGAGTACTATTATAGGCCACATGAATCTTTTGTGAAGAGAAAAATAGTTCCAATCATTGTCACCTCGTGTCAGGAAACTAGCATGGAAAATGACACACACAGATATGTCAACAGCTGACAAATAGCCTTCTGATGGCAAATGTTCCACGTTTCTGAGACTTCTGCTAATCTCATCTGTACACATATAATATTTCATTTTAGCGTGGAACCCTGCCAGGTCAGCTTAGCATGAACTCTGCCAAGGAGATTAGACCCTTCCAACAGCCACGGATACCAGAGGACCTGTATGAGTGGCTCATTCACTCTTCTCATTCACCCAAGAGCAAAAAGAGGGCCTGCAGGGAAATTGGAACCAGGAAAGGGGACGTATTACAACTTATGTTAAAAATAAATTTAAAAATGATATCAAAAATCCAATGATGTCCTCGGCAAAGGTTGCTCAAGGGCACCTCTCTCATATCTTCGGACTTCTGATCCCCTTTGTAACTTGCAGAACTGAGTCGGTCACTACGAATGCTGTCGCTATCGGTTACTGTCATTTGCAACTGCTGCTCTGCAGATGCTTTCGGACTCTGTTCCTTGGAGGCTGTGCTGTGCTGGCATCTGTGCGCCAGCTGTGGCTCCACAGGTAGCTGAGTTAGGGAGGGAGTTAGGGCACGCATTGACTCCCCGTTGTCCACAGAGCCGGGTGGACAGAACAGGAGTCAACTAGAGAAAATGACTCTCGGGATCCAGCCATGGGGGACAGAGAATGGGCAGATCATTTATTGTATGTGGAAGGGTCATATATATATGTATATATATATATATATATGAGAAGTCAAGGGAAATTCAGAGGCAAGGGCATCAGCAAGGAGATTGGTTGGGGCAGGGTGGTCTGTGGACGTCTCACGAGTGGATAGGCAGGGGCTAGTAACCTGTGAATGCCTAGTTTGAATAGATAAGTTGAGAGGCTTACTCAGCCCTGAGTGGCGGGAAGTTCGTGGCTCTAGTCCTGGGTTCAATGGTGGCAGCTACAGAGGAACTGTCACCTATTGTCCAGCACAGCTGGGGTGAGAACACAGGGCTCGCTGTGGCTTGCCAGGGGTCAGAGTTTTCTAGAATCAAAGGAGGAGTATGGCGAAGAGCCTTATGGGTTTCAGCAGTCAGAGACTTTACCGGGGCTTCAGCCTGTCTCAACTCCAGTTAATCCTTTATGTCCTCCGTAACTCTTAGCAAGGTCCCACACTCACCCACCAGGAGAACTCCCAGAGACATCGCTCCCCCTCAGTAACATCACACTAAGGCAGGTGGAACCAGGCTAGCTCCTAGGCTATCCATAACCCCCTACCCCCATGGACTGAACCAGACTGCCCACGGAGGAGGATATCCAGCTGATTGGGGATAGGGAAAAGGGGCATTGGGGAAATGGGGTTAACAACTCATTATTTGTTCATTAAATTTATCTCATTGTGGATAAAAATTAATTAATTAATTAAAAATAAATAAATAAAACTCACCCACCATGACTCAGGGAACTGAGTCATGATGGGCAGAAAGAATGTAAGAGCCATGGTGGGGGAGAATATCCAGAGACATTGCCCTCCTCAACAACAACAGACAAAGAAAAAAACATAAGCTGGCTACCTCCCATACAATTCATAACCACCTACCCCATGGACTGATCCAGTCAGCCCACCGAGGGCTCCCAGCAGGGTTGGGGACAGGGAGGAGGGAAATGGGGGTACCACCACAAGATTTGCTCATACAATGTATGTAATTATTGACAATAAATATGTTTAAAAATAAAAAAAGAAATACCATGGAGGTGGGGTTACAAAATAAGAAGAAGGAAATTGCATAGGTATTTACTGTACTTGTTGAAATTCTAGCTGCTCACTTTAAGCAAAAGAATAAGATCTAAGTAGGGGGCAGGTAAACTAAAGGCCAAGTGAATTTATTCCAACATTATCTGCAAATGAATTAACTTTTTATTCATTCATTTATTTATTTATTTATTTATTTATTTATTTTGTGGAGAGAATAAACACACAAAGGTATCCTGTTGCTGCAAGTTAACAGCAGATTGTTTTTCATCTGGCTTCTCATGTGTGCTAAGGAACTGAACCCAGACCAGCAAGCTTTGCAAGCAGTGCCTTTAACTGATGACTCATCTCCCCAGCCCTGCAAAAGAATTTTAGTCTAAAGGAGCCTAGTATGCCATCATCTTTGATGATCGTGTTGGGCTTTCTTCCTCTTACACATTTCCCTCTGATGTCTGTCTTCTTTGCTGAAGGTATTTTACTTCCTGTGGCAGCTGAGTAAATAAATGGACCCCAAGTTCACAATGTAGGAATTAAAGAAGGAAAATGGAACAGGTTCTCAAGTTGATGAAGTACATGGAAATACCACTTCCCCCAAGCAGGGGGTAATATTCTGGTTTCTTTCTCAATGTTCAGAAATGTGAAGAACATTGGCACTTAGAGTAAGCTATTCTACATCAAATTTGCCAGCTAAATGTAGGTGCATATTTATTTAATTGTCATTTTAGTTTTCCACCTAGTCATGAAAGAAAACACTTTTCCTTCTTCTCTGCTCCTTGGTTTATAAATGTCTTTGCTTAAACATCTGAAAGTATTTGAAACTTGATTTAATGTGAAAACTCCATCCGTGATTTGAAAACCTGAGAGAGACAAAATGCTGATTAACTCACAGGCACTTGTCAGACATTATTTCTGTGTGAGTGAAACTGCACTGATGCAGCCTCACAAGCGTTGTACCAGAATTCCACTCGAAGCTGTCCTTGGATTCATGGTACTCAGACAACTTGCTTGATTTTCAACTGCTACATTCTGGGCTAATTTGTTATACAGATTCTGAAAGAAAGAATCTTGTTCTAAGAGAAAATGTCAAGCATGGGAGTGACTATGAACCTGTAAGGGGAAGCTTGAAGGTTGTCATTAATCCTCCTGTTGGCTGCAAGAATTGTAGACTTATGAGCAAAAGCAAGTAGAGAAAGGCTTACTTTACCAACACTGCACTGTAAAATTATATCAAAAGATAAAATGTTCCCATGAACTAAACAGTCTGGGAGGGGGCATTTCCAACCAGAGTTTGGATGGAATCATCTGTGTACTATTTTACTCAGCCTGGGCTTGGGAAGTGCCACCCAAGTCATCGAGCTTTGATGAGGACTGAGTAAAGCCAAGGTCCTAGTTCAGCTTTTCTCTGGATGGGCAAGGATTGGCACATCTGCAAAGACACAAAGAGGTCCAGAGACAAGCATGGCTCTCACCCAATCTGCCAGGCAAATTCGGTAGGCGTTTCCCTATCTCAACCCTAAAACTCCTGACCCCCTAAGCAAGCCACAGGAACCCAGCGTTCTCACCTCAGCATGACTGGCAATGGGTGTCAGACCCAAGTAACAAATTTCTCTGTAACCATCCCCATGGACCCTTGGCTAGAATCACGTATTTCCTGCTGCTCAGGTCCCCCAATTATACAAATTAGGTATTCACACGTTGTCTGCACTCACCTATCCCCTTGCAGGATGTGCACTCACCACCCTGCCTGACCAATCCTCTTGCCCTCCCCTGCTCCTCATCCTCCTGGCTTCTTGTCTCTATAAATGTAAGCTCTCCCCACTCAATAAATGACACATGGATACATGATACACATCTGCTTGCGTCTGTGTCCCAAGAGTGTCCTCTCATCCACCCCCAGCTCTGTGGAACTTCCCTGAGACAGCAAAGCAGTGGCCTGCGGCTGCAGCTTCCAACCTTCTTCTCTCTCTGGTGGCTGACGGCGCTGCCTGGGGGAGAAACGACACCCAGACTCATGGGACATTTCAGAAAAGGGGACAGAAAGAATGTAAGGTCCAGAGGATGGGAAGGAATGCTTTGGAACACTATTCTCCAGACAAGAAGAATTTGCATCTCTGCTCCAGAGACCATCCAGCCTGTCATTCCTTCACAGCGTCGTTGCCTTTCCTCCAAAAAGTAGAGAAGCACCATGTGTTGTGCTCCACTTTCTTTTGAAGATCTGCATGCAGATGAGAAGGTAACACAACTTCCATGGTTTTCTCTTGTTTAAAGTGCTACAGACAAATGCTGCTCCCAAAATAGGCACTGGAAGCAGAGTGGAGAATCTGAAGGTTGATTCATGTTATGTACTCAGGAATAACTTCCAAAGCCTGAGCACTGATCTCTGATGGCTCAGAGTTTTTATAGGCCATGTGGCAGGCAGTTGGATATCACCTTGAGTTCTTCACATTGTTTGGTGGGTTAAATTTCTGGGCTGTGTGACTGGGGACTAAAAGTGGAAAATTAAAGAAGCTCGGGGGATTATGCCAATGGCTGTACGAACCAGATAACTTATTGCAAGCAGGATGGATGCAGCTGCATAGGTGGGGAGGGACTCTGGGTCATGTCTCCATGGTAAAGGCTTGTAAGACAGAAACTGTAAAGGATAGGGCCTTGGGACAAAGGGATTTTAGAGCATTATCTGGGTCTGGTTTCTCTGTCCAATTTCTTCTACCACAAAAGGAGGGTTTCTTCCAATTGGGTTCCCTGATTCTGCAAGAGAACCCACATTCTCTTGGCATTCCCTACAGCAGAACAGGTCCATGACTCTCATGGACCTGGATTCACTGAAGCTACTGAGTGACCCAAGTACATCTGTTTTGCTGGGACCCCTGAGTACTGTGTTGGGTGGAGATGATGCTCACAATGTCCACTGTGACTTCTCTTCTTTGCCTCAATGACGTCTGACTTGGTCAAAACCATTAACAAATTCACTTAGCAGCCAACCAGGATGTCACATATTCCCCTGCCCTGAGGGACACAGTTCTGAGGGCAGAGGTCAAATATTGGCACAGTGACAACAGCTGGCACCGAGGAGTTTCTGCTACCACTGTGCCCTTTCCACCTATTTTCTCCTCTGTGTAACACTCTCCCCCAGGCTCTCAGGTCTTCCTGAGGAGCTAAACCATGGAACCTGCATCATATTGCAATATGGATGCACCAAGAGGACATCTGCTACAAACCCCAGGTTATAGTGATGTGCAGAGCATTTTCCATGGCTACTGAGGGAGACCAAACTGCTAAATTAGCTTGTGTTTGGTTTCTTTTTAGTTTTCAAGCAGAAATTTTATATGGACAAGTCATATGTTGGTACCATCATTTCCCTCCTCCCTGGCCCTATTCCACTGAAGGCCCCTCCTCAGTGGGATTGCTGGTATGCTCCATGGGGTTGAGGGCTATGAGTTATGAGAACAACAGTTGATCATTGGGTGGGGGGCAATGCCTCTGGGTACTCCCCCTCACCATGGCTTTTAAAATCTTTCCTTCCCTCTTCTGAAAAATCCCCTAGGCAATAGTGAGTGAGTTTAAGTCTAGTGTAGTGTTGAGCTCTTAGCCACTTCTTGAATTCTACTTTGGAATATTTGGGGTATCCTCGGTGTCTGTCTCCTTTGTCCTGGCACAGGTTGCTCCCTGTGGGAGCAGCACTCTTGCTCATCTTGTCACTTCCTCTGTAGTTTCACCTGGGCCCTAGCTGGTGTGCCATGAGTGGTTCATCTCTTGCCAAGGAGTCTGCTATCATTTCTGGTCTTGTTGGTAGAATTACATTGTCCTTAGTTCTCGCTGCCTTGTGAAAAATAAAAACAGATTCTCTAACAGAGAGTGGGATCAGCATAAGCTAAATGTGATAAGCAATGTTAATTTGGTGAGATTATACTGTGTGTAGCCTCTCTTTAGGCTGCTGGTTAGTGGAAGCTTCCTCTTGGAGTCCAGATTCTTGATCTCCATAAGAGTTTGGCTTGGATCCCAGTTCTAGATATGGGTTCCTTGCCACTGAGTGGGTCTCTTAGCTAATCAGAGAGTCCTTGATTACCCACCTAGGTTGAGTGCCACTATTGCCCAAGTGTGTACATATTGTCATGATGGTTGCTGTCATATAGCAGTGTCCCCTGCTTCCTCCCAACATTGTTGGCCAATTTCCCCTGGCAGCTCATGTAATGCTTTCCAGCACTATACAGGCTAACCATCTGGAATCTGGCTTCCTTTCATGTTCCATCCCAGGCATCCTGTGGTGTCTTCAGCAATAAGGTCTTATCTTTTACCTCGGTTGGGAAATAAGGTGCTTTGATAGAAGCCTGTCTTGTTTTGGGGACCTCTTAGTCTCCCTGATCAACAGCTCAATGTGGGTAGTAACTGGTTTCTGGTATTGGGAGTTACAAGCCAGATCTAAATGTATTAAGGCTATGCTTCATCTCATCCTCTTCAGGGCCCTTCTTAGCTGAGAGTACCCCCATATTCCTTTGGAGGGTTATCTCTTTTATCCAGGAGTAAGGATTCTATGGTACCTATTGTTTTTTTGTTTAGTTTTGTATATATCTCCCTGCGTCCTCTATTCTCTCTATAAATCCCTTCCATCCCTATTATCTGTCCCTTGATTTGAAGGTCAGGTTTGCTTTCAACTCAAGTTGTTCCTGGTTAGGAACCACAGATTAGGAAGAATATATGATGTTTATCTTTCTGTGTTTGTGTGAGTTTGCTGAACATGATCTGTTCCGGGTCTATTTTTCTACAAATTATGTCATTTTTCCTTACTGCTGAGTAGAATTCCACGGTGTCTATGTACCACAAACTTTAATATCCATTCACCCAGTAATGGGCATCAGGGTTGTTTCCAATTCACAAGCTGTGAATTCCACATCTATAAACATGGTTGAGAAAATGTCTCGGTATTGAAGAAAGGAGCCTTTAAGGTAGATGCTCAGTAGAGGAATAGCTGGGCCAGATGGCAACTCTGTTTTCATCTTTTTCAGGAGTCTTCATGTTGATTTCCATAGTGGTTGTACACATTTGCACACCCACCAGCACTGAATGAGGGTTCATTTTTCCCCACATCCTTGCCACCATCTATTGTTGTTAGACTTCTTAATGATTACCATCCTAGCTGGAGAAAGGGGGATCATAGTTGTTTTGATTTTAATTTCCCTGATGATTAAGAAAGGTGAGCAATTTCTTAAGTATTAGCCATTGTATCTATACCCTCTTTTGTGAATTCTTTATTCAGTTCACTGTCCCATTTTTTGAGTGGATCATTTGATTATTTTATTTCTTTGTTTTTTTTTTTTAGTTCTTTGTAGATTCTAGATATTAAGCCTCTGTCCCTGGTGTAGCTGGCAAAGATTTTCTTCCAATCTGATGGTGGGCTGTTGGTTTTGTATAAGGTATGCTTCTCTGTAAGAAGCTTTTCAGCTTGATAAGATCCCATTGGTTGAGTGACTGTGGAATTTCCTGGGCTACTGGGGTTATATTCAGGAAGGTTTTTTTTCCCCCACTTAGAAGTATCATGGGCAATTCAGCAGCCCAGGGAACTGGATCTCTTATCAGACTTTACATTGGGATGTCCCAAAGTAGAGGCCTCTAATAAAGTCTTTTTAGAGTTAAAAAAACAAACAAAAACTTTTCTATTGTTGTAGTTCCCACTCAAATGTTACCTTTCCCCCCACTGTGACCTTAGAGGGGTTGACTATTAGTGAATAGTAAGGTATCTAAATGCAACAGAAGCCAGGTGTCCCTAACGATTTCCACACTTTCTATAGTTTTGGGGACAGGTAGGGTTCAAACTGTCCTCTTCTCAGGCCTCAGGGACTTATGTCCTTTTTAGGCCTGAAATTTTATATATTTAACCTCTTTTTGACAAATTTGGGCCTTCTTGAGGAATACCCAGTCCTCTGAAGCAAGTCTAATAGAGTTCTATTGGAGGGTTCAGTTCTCTTAAGTCTCGCTTGCCAGGAGCAAGGCGTCTACATACTGCAGGAGTGTGCACTTTACTTTTGTACTCAGAAAGTGCACCAGGTCATCCTCCAAAGCCTCCCCAAATATTTGGGGGAAATTTTTAAATCCTCATGGCACTCAGAATCTAAGTCAGCTGCTCCTTCCAGCCAGTAGCAGGATCTTCCCAAAGGCAAACACGGGCTGAATTATAGATGCCAGGCAGAGACAGAAGAAGCCATGAGTTAATGTAAGAGCTTCAGAATAGGGAACTGATCTGTCTGAATCTTTATCTATGCTATATGACTTGATGGCTATAGTCTCTTCCTGTGTGTTTAAGACCATGTAGGCAGCCAAAATTAAATCATATATGGACTTTTAGTGGTCAGTAATGGCTCTGTAGGAGACTGATAGGGACCTGTGAAGAGCTCTGACTTTCAGAATTGTGTCACCTGCTAGGCTAGGTCAAGGCCATGCTGGCCATGTAGCTTCCTTTGGAAGTATTTGTTGAGACTCTCCTGTTGCAGAGATGCCGGCTTGGAGTCCATCTCCAGGTCTTCATGTCCTCCTGTATTAGTCAGGGTTCTCTAGAGGAAACAGAGTTGAGAGAATGGATTATAGTAAAAGGTAATTTATTGGGGTAGCTTACAACAGTCCAACAATAGCAATATGCAGGCCCACAGGTGAAGGAACCAGTAGCTGTTCAGTCCACGTGGCTGGATGTCTCAGCAGTCCCAATCCAGCCCAGAAGGCCTGATGGCTCCCTGGGGAGCGGCTGCTCTTCAGTCCACGATGTGAGGCCGAGGAAACTGGGTTCTGATGTCCAGGAAGGGTGGGAGAGCAGGATGCGAGTTCAAGACTCGAACCAGCACCAGCAGCCAGGGGAGGAAGGAAGATGAAGAAGGAAGTTTTTCTTCCCCCCCCCCCAAGCTTTCTGGTATCCAGTCTCTTCTGGAAGGCCCACCCACTTGGGGGAAGGGCAACTCAAAAGGAGGAACCTCCTCCTTTTGTCAATCCTTTCTGCAGGCAAGCTCAGAGACCTGCCCAAGATTACTGTAGATTATTAAACAAGGCAAGTTGACAATAAACTTAACCATCACACCTCCCTAATCAAGAAGATAAGTAACTTACCAGAGGCTAGAAGCTAGAAGTTCTCCAGTGTCTCCTGTGGCCTTCTGACCTGGGAGCAGGAACCAAAATATTGGTTGTTCTTTTTAACACAAATGTTTCAATTGGCTCTAACTCACACATATGGTATTAATCATTTAGGGAGCCTGTACACATCTGATTAGCAAAACAGATTTAAAGAAGTACAGAACTTATCTGCTTAACAAACCAGATCTGTTTAAAGAATGACACAAAAATTTAAAATTATTCTGATCAACATTTAGTTATCAGGTGACATGTATGAGTTATTTTACCAATAACTTTAAATCATTTGAGTGTTGATCTAGATTTGATCTAGAAATGGTATTTCAGGAAAAGACAATTCAGTATAAAATCTTGGCACCTGTCTTTGAAAATATCTTTGGCTAGTCTGTATACCTAGGTAGGTATCAATTACCTAGAAAAAAAATGCTGGAAGCAGGAAGCAGAGTTTAAGGTCATTTTCCTCAATGAAAATCATTTAAGCATGAGGTGGGTCAGAGAAGGGGAAGGAAGGACCTGAGAGGAGAGGGGCAGGAAAAGGAGGAGCAACGCTGGGGAGCCTTGGTAAGGGACTCAAACAGGATAAAAGGGCATGAGTTTAACAGACGGCACCTGCTACCTCTGCTAGGCTCCTCTCAGCCTCCCTTCCAGATCCTTCATCTAAGACCATGGCCTTTCCACTGTGCACTGCGCTGCTTTTCCTGCTCACCCTGGCCCTGGCCTTGAGCCTGAGCTCAGAAACAGACTATAGTCCCACCGATCTTCCTCTGGGTGGAGGCAGACATGCAGGATGAGGGTCCACAGGATGCCCTGGACTTCGCTCTTAGCGAGTATAACCTCATAAGCTACAGCATGTACCAAAGCAGACTGGTGCGAGTGTTGAGCGCCTTCCAGCAGGTAAGGGCTCCGGAGCCTGATCCACAACCCCTTTGTCATATGGAGGGTGGCATTGTCCTCTCGGTCCAGCCTGTCCTGTCCCTGCTGCTCCCATCTGGGCTGCTTTCCAGCCTGGGCACAGTGTGCTGATCTCCCAAGGCCCAGCAGCCCCTGCTCCTCAGTAAACCTTCCCCTTCCTTAGGGGACCTCCACCACCACAGTGCACTTCGGGGACATGCTCCTCCGTGATGGGATTCTCAATTCTTAGGATCAACTCTGCTGGGGACTTTGGGCATAACATGCCCTGTACTTAGTCTGTCTCTCAACACCAGCCTGGCAGATGTTCCTGACGTGGGTTACTGATAGGATGCCCCACGATGACCTTCCTTCCAGCAGCCTCCTGAGGGCTGGGGACCCTGTGAACTGTTGCCTAAACAACCATAAGAGACAAGCTGATGCCACAGCTGCCTTCCAGAATGATCTCCAGGACCTTCCTTTGAATTTCTCATTCTTACAGAAGGACAAATTTCCCCTCAGCCGTGACAGTGGTGCACACCCTTCATTCTGTCCCTCCAGTGTTACATTGGGCTGTTTTTGCTCTTTTCTCACTTTTTTTTTGGGGGGGGCATCTATTTCTGGGTGTGTGTTCAGTGCATTCCATCTCCTGAATGTTTTGAGAAGAAACATTTCAGTGTACCTTCCTCAGATGAGGGCAGATTCTTCACAGTTGCATCAGCTCCTGACTCTGTTCAATACTCCTCACCAATGGCTGTGCTGACTCAATGTGAGCAGCTGTCCCAATGCCGTCCACTCAGTCTCCTTTCCTTTCAGAACCCTCTGCTCAGCTCTCCTGACCAAGGTGTAATGGAAAGATCCAGACACCTGTGGGCTGCACTGGTGATGGCATTTCGCAGTGACACTGCATGCGGCCGCCTTGTATGTACATGTGCTCGACCTTGCTCCACAGGGAAATCTCATCAGGACACATCTCTCAGGACGGGTCCCCATCCTTAAGCACATTGACTGTGCAGCATGGTGCTGTCTCTGGTACTCGGAATGTTCTTCAAGGGTAGACGCAGATCACTAGGTATTTCCTCTTCTGAGTCCTCTAGGCAGGTACCACCAGCAAACTGTCATGAAGATCCCAGCTTCACTGTGCACTGGAATGTCCCTGGAAATTGCCTTGAAGGACTAATGCCTCCATCCTAAGCCAGTGAACTGTAGCCAGTAGCCCTGAGCACTGGATCCCCACTCAGTCGAAAGCCCCTGGACCCTTGTTCCTCACTCGGCATTTTAGAATCAGCCTTCATTAGTTAAAGCAGAGGCCGTTATGCCTCACGAGACTTAGATTAGCAGGCCTTCCTCCCTCTGCAGAGCCGTTGTCACCTAGTCATTTTTGAAAAGTTCATACATTCCCACAGGTGGGTTTGACTAAAACACCAGCACAGATACAAACAGGTATGGAATACCAATGTGTAGAACTCTTTTTTGCTTTTCTCGAAAATTCAGATGAGGGAAAATCAACTCTGTTCCTCTGATGCAGCATTGTCACTTTATTTAATTATTATTATTATTACTATTATTATTGTTGGACTTTTTGAGGTAGGGTCTCACTCTAGCCCAAGCTGACCTGGAATTCACTCTGTAGTCTCAGGGTGGCCTTGAACTCATGGCGATCCTCCTACCTCTGCCTCCAGAGTGCTGGGATTAAAGGCATGTGTGCCACCATGCCTGGCCTGCATTGTCCCTTTCAATCCATGCTAGACTTTCTGGGTGTTGAGATCCTGGCTGCCTGTGCACCCCTTGAGCTTGATACAAACATGATACAACGTGTCGAGGAAACATGTTGGTTAAACTAGATTGACAGCTTGGTTGGATGAAGAAAAGGGAAGGGCTAAGGAAAACCTAGCAGTATGTTTATCAGGAGGGCTCTGGTCTAATCAGTGAGTTAGTCCCCAGTATGAAAGCATTGGGAAGACTTGGTGAGCTAGAGAGAAGCCCTGCCTGGGATCTTCCGATCTCCAGTGGGGTTCTCTCTGCACGCTGAAGATATTTATCATACCCGAGGGATTATTTTCTCATCAACTAATATTCACCTACATGTATAAAGAGATATGGAGAAAGCGTGATGGTACACATGAGGCACTTGATAGGCTTCTATTACCTCAGTGTCCCAGGAATCTATCTCTGAGACAACCCATGTTTCCAGTTCCAGCTCCCATCCCCCATCCACTCTCCATCACGTGTCAATTACATGGCATTTCTTCCCAAGCCTTTATTAGTTTCTCAGAGACACAAAGGTAATCTAAACCTCAGCCACTGAAAATGACAGTTCTAACACATGTCATTAGAGTCACTGTAGCCTCCTGGATGATGTTCATATGAGAACAATTCATCCCCATGGGGAAAGTCTCTGATATACCCATAAGGACACATTCATCCCTAGGTATATATTGAGTATGCCTTTCAGGCATTATTCTGGTCACAGACACATTACAGAGACTGAGTTGAGCACAGCATGGCCTTCAAGGGGCTTAAAACCAAAGAATAACCTGCAGAGAATGAGCCTTGGGAAATATAGTTTTGAGGAGGTGATTGATGTTTGAGCTCACTGCTAAAGGAACCAGCCATGGAAATTCAAGGAGACATGTGTTTCAGGGAAGGAACAGCATTGCTGACCCTTAAGTGGAAAGCCTTCACCTGCTGAGACTCTGAGAGTGTCAGGAACTGGAGTGATGGAAAGGTAGGGGGCGACTGTGCTGGGAAATGAGCTGCTATCAGTTCGTTGCAGATCTTCTGCACCCTCACAAGGGCTTCTCTGTGTTGTTTTCAGGGCAATGTTAGGCTCCTGAAAGGCTTTACAGGAGCACAGCATGATAGATACCCTGTGTGCTACTGAAAGCAGAGCATTCCACAGTGAGGCGAACATTCATTCAGCCCAAAGGGAAGCATAGAGAACAGGGGGAGGATACCTCAGTGGTCATGGTTGGGAACCAGTGACCATGACCATGGACCATGGACCCTGCAGATATAAGGAGTTGGGGTAGAAAGGACTCCAGGGAAGGGGAAGAGTGCATGACAGGCTTCGCTGACAGCTTGAGCACGGGTATGGAGAGCAGGGAAGAACAAAACTCAGGCCCCACTGAAGCACCTGACTTAGGTTTCAAGTGGTAGCTATGAATTCCAGCCTAAGGTCAGTTTTTATTCACATGGCATGAAGAACAGGGGCGTGCACCTTGATGATACCCATCATGCTAGGAGGAACCAAGATGTCTTTCTGTTATGAAACACAGCGGTAAGTGTTTTCTTTAAGACTCATTAGGAAAAATAGAACACGAGCAGATCTTAAGAAGCCCTGATTCCAGGATTCCATAGTCTACAGCCCGTGACGTGCATGGCATCTGAGGAGATGTCAGGTCAGTGTGGAGTGCCTGGGCAGGCCAGTCGGTCTCACACTCAGAGTTGGAGCATTTCTGACAAGGGGCAGCCCCATCCCATGTCAGATGATGTAACATGAAGATGAAGACACCAAGAAAGGACTGTTCCAAGGCAGCACATAACCCTAAGGCTACCTCAGCTCCCTGTGAGTGATGCTGAAGTCTGTAGAGCATGACCTCAAAGCGGCATCCTGTACCTGACCAAGAAGACCACCAGAGGGCAGCCTTGGACCGCCTATGAGTAACTGACCCAGGAACTCCCAATCCACCTCACCGTGGGCCCAGTACAGAGGGCTCCTGGAATAGATGAGGGGCCCCAGTGAAAAACCACAGTCTTATATACCTAACCCCACTGAGTGCTGTTCTGGGCTCTCAGGAGCCCCTGTCACTGATGTCACTGACTCTCCTCACTGTTCTGGGCTACCTGGGCACAATGGACATCAATGAACAGAGAAAACAACAGGTGTCAGCAGATGCCCTTTCTGCAACTCCTGTCCCTTCTCTTCCCAACTCCAGAGGAAGTCCTGAGCCTGGATCACCCAGGAAGAAGAGGAGGGTGTAGAAAGGGCCCTTATGGGAGACCAGTACCTTAGAGCCCGTGATACAGGGTGTGTAAAACCCCTGAGCACAAGCCAGGCTTCTGCTCCTTGTCCTCCTGACCGTTTCTCTCTCTCAGTATTTATCTCACATCTCCACTTTCTCCAGTCAACTATTTCCTTCTTTATAGTCTCTTCCGAGGTCAGAGGCATGAGTGTCAGGAAAAACCAGTTTGCATCATTCCAGTGCTTAGTAAGAACATGCGCTCAGTTACTGTCTCTTTGAACTGGCTTGAGTGCAGGAAATATGATTTGTGCTTAGTTCTGTTTGTACAAGATTTTTTTGCCCGTTCATGGTCTTTCGTGCCTTCATATGAAGTTCAGGGCAATTATTTCTAGGATGTCATAATGAGGGTTACAATGATTATGTGAAGCTGAGCGTGGTGGCGCACGCCTTTAATCCCAGCACTTGGGAGGCAGAGGTAGGAGGATTGCCGTGAGTTCGAGGCCACCCTGAGGAATTCCAGGTTAAAAAAAATGCTTTAAAAAATTGATTATGTGAACCATGTTGGGTAGTATTGAGATGGAGGATGTACAGCTACTTCTTTCTGGGATGCTGGGAAGGTGTTAAACACTGTTAGAATAAGAATAATTAAATTATTTTAATAAGAATTAAAATCACCATTAAGTTTTTAAACTATTTTGAGAACTTTAATATATGAACATAATGCAATTTGGTCATATTCCCATTGGGTTATATGCTTCCATCCCCCACCCCCATCCCACAGAGACCAGCTCCAGTGTTTTCTGTGTTCCCTGTGGGGTCATCGTGGGGAAGACAGTGCCTCCCAGTGCACCTGCCCACCCCCTGGCTCTTACATTCTTTTCACCCCTCTTCCCTCAATGTTCCCTGAGCCTTGGAGGGTGTGCTGAAGTCTCCTTTAGTGTTGAGCTCTCTGCAGCTCTGCTTTTCTGCTGTGATGAGTTTTGAGTCTCCTTGGTGTCTGCCCTGGAGGAGGTTCTCAGGCTAGCAGGGAGAGCAGCACTCAACCTAGGTGGGTAATCAATAGCTGGTGTCATGGTTGGACCCAGGTGTCCCCCACAAACAAAGGAATGTGTTCTGAATGATCGATCCTCAGCTGATGGCAGTTTGGGTTTTACAACCTCGCTGGAGCTGTGTTGTTGGGGGCGGTCTTATGGGGTTATAAGCCAGCTTCCCCTTGCCAGTGTTTGGCACACCTTTCTGCCGCTGTTTGCGGTGCTGTGGCAGAGATGATGTCCACCCCTCTCCTTATGCCATCATTTTCCTTGCCATGATGGAGTCTCCCCTCAAGTCCATAAGCCTAATAAACCCATTTCCCCACAAGCCGCTTTTGTTTGGGTTCTTTCTGCGCAGCAACTAGAAAGCTGACTACAAGAGCTGGTTAATTGGCTATGAGATCTGCTCAGTGGCATGGAACCCTTAAGTGGTATGGGGAGCCAAGGTAATTTTGTATGAAGACCAAGAATTGAGTCTCCAATGGGAAGTCCCCACTAACCATAGGTCTACAGAAAGGCCACACCCTTTAAACAACAGATTTTCTAGCCAAAAGTGAGACTAGTAATAGATCAGAGGGGACAACCATTTAGAAGACTTTTTGATTGGTCTACCCCTCCTTTTAGCCAAACAACAGTGGGAGTGTCTCTCTAGGGTCTATGACCTTCCAAGCCTAGACTTCTGACTTGGTTCTCAGCACTAGGCATGCATTCCCTCCCACTGAGCAGGACCATACCAATCAGAGGACAGTTGATTTCCCCCATAACCTATGTGCCACTATTGCACTGGTGTGTATATCTTGCCTGGCTGGTTGATACAGGGGCTTGCAGGACCCGCTGCTGGTTAATGCTGGTGGTGACTTTTCTCCCTCAGCATCCTGTGGAGTGCTTTCCAGTACTGTGAGGGCAGCTGGCAGGGAGCTGGCTTCCTTCTCAGTTCCAACATGACCTCTTAATGCCCTGTGACCACAGACGATGGTATCTTCAGCAATAGAGTCTTACCATTTAGTTCCGGTTCTTTGGCAAGTTTCGAGGGTCTCATGGGTCTTCCTGACCAACAACTCACTGTAGGGAATGACCCAATTCTGACACTGGGATTCAACAGCAATAGCCTATAGCTTTAGAGGTAAAGTTTTTACCACCTCTGCAGGGTGCTTCTGGCTTCTACCCAATCTCTCTCTCTCTCTCTCTCTCTCTCTCTCTCTCTCTCTCTCTCTCTCTCTCTCTCTCGCATGCGCGCGCGCTTGCTGTTATATTTTTAATTAGCTAACTGCTAACCAAGAGGCAATTTTCTATGGTACCAATTCATACCATCATTAGTTTTGTACATCTCCCCCTCTGCTCCCTTCTTTCCCCCTTCCCTGGCCCAGACCCTTCTTTCTACCCACTATTCTGTCCCTCCAAAGTTGAAATTTTTAAGTTCTTGCTGTAATCAATCCTCTCCTTCTAATGTTCCCTTTCCTATGAATAAGTAAAACTGGTGGGAAATGGCATCGTTTCACTCCATACTTGACAGCTAAATACTGGACTCTTCCTTCCTGTCTTTATTGCCTTGACCAAAAGGACTATCGGTCAAACGGCCAGCCAGACTGTTCTTAGCAGCACCACTGCTGAAGTTAGAGTCAGTAGAGGCCAGGGAGATGGAAAGGACCTATGGGGTGGGGGAAGGGACTAAGGGAAGTTCTAGGTGACTAAACAGGAGTGTGTAGGGGGATGGAGGGAAGGAGCAGGTAGGGGAAGGGTTAACCAAAACTGAAGGTATATGAAAAAGTCATATGAAACCATACTTCTTTATTATCTAATTTAATTTTTTAATTAAAGAAGTTTGAGCAGAAGTACTTTGTAGAAGTACAGATTGCTACACACACAACAAAAAGTTGTAGGTTGTTATAAAAAAAAAATCCCAGTACCAGAGGTGAGATACCTCCCAGTGAGTTATTGATTGAAGAGGTCCATGAAGCCTTCCAAAACAATAGAGATTATTACCATTGCTCTTGGAAACCATCAGAACTAGACAGTGAGATCCTCTTGCTGAGGACACCACATGCTTTGGTTGCAAGACAATAAGAAGACAAGAAGGACTTAAGCTGGAAAGCCTCCTCCCTGCTGGCTAGTTTTCACAGTTCTAGAAAGTGCCATGCAAACTGCTAAGGGAAAACATCAGCAAGCTCAACTAGCAGTGGTCCCTCGGTGCTATAACTAACCAGCCAGTCAAGCTGTGCCCATGGGTACAATAGTGGCATGACTGTTTGGGGGGTAACCAACTGCTCTCTGATTGGATTTGAGGACCGCTCCATGGGAAGGAATTTCTGCCTGGTGCTGAAAACCTAGTCAAAAGCTTATGGCTGGGGAGGTCATGGGCTCTCAGAGGGAAGCTACATACATAAATGTTTAGAGGATTTGATGGGTTACAAAACAAAATTATATGTTGTATAAAACAAAAACATATATGTTGTGCCCATCAAATTCTCTAAACATTTATGTTTAAACCCATAGATTAGTGCTGCCCTCGCCTTTGGTCAGAGAAGAGTCTTAGTGTGGTTA
>PVHP010022345.1:0-28518 GCA_004024765.1 Zapus hudsonius
AAAAAAAATCAAATATATAAGAGCAGAAGTGAAAATGGGGCCTGGGAAGATGGCTCAGCAGTTAAAGGCACTTGCTTGCAAAGCCTGCTGGCTCAGGTTCAGTTCCCCAGTTACTCACATAGGCAAATGCAAAAAGTGATGCAAATGTCTGTTAGTTTTCAGTGACAGGAAGCCATGGTGCACCCATACACACACCCTATAAGTAAATGAGGACATCATGGCCGCTCTCATGTGACTCTAGCTGAGAGGCTGTGTTCTCTGCATTCACTCAAGTTTGCAATCAAGGCTTATCCCAGGTCTGTTGCATCCGTGGCCTTTCTTCACCAGCCATTTTTGCCCGGAGGAGATGGGTCACTGTGATTGGCTAGAATTCAGTGACCCGCATCCAGACCTTGTGGCTTGAGTATCAGGTGAAACATGCCTGCCTGGCCTTAACCATCAGTCAGGTCACTCATTAAATGACTGGTTTCTTCCTTCAAAGGCGGCAGCCTGCAGCACCCAGGAAGCGATGGAAGTGCGGAGAGAGAGGAGGCCGTGGTGAGCCCCTGGACGGTACCTGCAGAAGTCCACAGGATCCTTCACGGCAGCCCCCACCCGCTCCTACAGGTGCGCCGCCCCCTGCTCCTCACCCCGGCCTCTTTGAAATAGCGCTTCTTTCAGCTGTTGTTTTGAGGCAGAACCAAGTAGCTGCATTTATTTTCTTTGAATCTAACACGGAATTGCTCACGTCTTGTACTGCCTTTATGAAACTGTCATGCACAGTTCTAATCTTTCAAAGCTGTAAGATAATTAACGTTAATAGCTACCTCGGATTTCGAGACCGTCTGCACATCTTACCTGTAACATTCCTTCATCACTATTTAGGGGATTCTGTTAATTTTCTTTATTGGATCTTTTTTTTTTTTTTAAGTACTATTGAGACAGAATCTCATGTAGCCCAGGCTGGTCTTGAACTCCCAATCCTACCTACCTCTCCTGAGTGCTGGGATTATAGGCATGCCCGCCACATGGAGCTCCTGGTGTTTCAAACTGTTTCCACCCATGGCCTGGTGCAGGGGTGCCTGTCTTTCAGAATTTGGATTTTCTTCACAATTACAAACATCAACTTGGCCAGATGAGGTGGCACACACCTTTAATCCCAGCCCTTGGAGGCAGACATAGGAGGATCGCCCTGAGACTACATAGTGAATTTCAGGTCATTCTGAGCTAGAGTGAGACTACCTAGGAGGAAAAAAAAAGTCATTTGGGAACCTAGCTCAGCGGTAGAATGCTTGCCTAATAAGCACAAGGGTTTGGTCTCGAGAACCAGAAAACCAAACCAAATAAGCCATAATAGAGCTCAGTACTCAGGGATCCAGGTCCATCCTGACTGTCCATGAGCTGCGGTCAGTATCAGCACACACATGTGCTCTCTTTCCCCCAACGCTGCTTCTCTTCACCATCCCCAACTGTCTGTCGTTTCCTTTGCACAGGATTTGTCACCAGCCGAAGAGGAAGAGTCCGAGCCTCCTTTTGCAGCGGGCAGCAGGGACAGCAGGTCTGAGAGCACCGGCAGCATCCTCAGCAAGCTGGACTGGAAAGCCATTGAAGACATGGTGGCCAGTGTGGAGGAGAAGAGCCTGTCTGCCTCCTGGGCCCTGGACCTGTAGAGACAGCATCCGGGCTCCAGGCACCGGCCAGCACCTCCTTGATGCGGTTCTCACACGTTCAAGGCAGAGAAAGAGCGAGGGAAACCGAGAATTGACAACTTGGGTTAGGCATCTCAAGAGGGAAAATAAACATGTAGCAATAATTTTGCTTTCATGGGAAAATGGTTATTCAACTAGAGACATGTATTATATTTTTGCATATGACTCATCTTTACCTATAATTTAAACAATGGCTCCCTTTTGAGACAAATTTAATAATATTTAAACTACTTTCAATTAAAAATATCTATATTGCCTCTTTCTTCACTTTCCTCTGTGTTTTGAAAAACTACCTTATATGGTGAACCTAATAGGAAAAAAAGTTCTTTTTAATTGAGAAGAAAATAACAGCCGGGCATGGTGGCTAACACCTTTAATCCCAGCACTCAGGAGGCAGAGGTAGGATTGCCATGAGTTCAAGGCCACCCTGAGACTACAGAGTGAATTCCAGATCAGCCTGGACTAGAGCGAGACCCTACTTCGAAAAACCAAAAAAAAAAAAAAGAAAAAGGAAATAACAATGTCAGCTGAGACCCTGACCCACTTGGGGAAATGCTCTGGGTGAGAAAGAAAGAGAATACAAACTCTGCCTATACAAGTCAAGGCTCGTCTTAACATTGTTTAAAATAAAAACACATGGGTGCCTGAGAAGCCTAGAGACCCTGGTTTGGTTCCCCATTGCCCACGTACAGCAGAATGCACAAAGTGCAGCATACATCTGGGGTTTGTTTGTGGCAGCTGGAGGCCCATGCTCCTATTCTCTCTCTCTCTCTCTCTCTCTCTCTCTCTCTCTCTCTCTCTCTCTCTCTTTCTCTTCCTCTGTTTGCAAATATTTTTTTAACATTTTATTTATTTGAGAGAGTGCACGTGCAGAGAGAGAGAGAGGCAGACAGAGAATATGGGCACACCAGGGCCTCCAAGCCACTGCAAATGAACTCCAGACACATGTGCCCTCTTGTGCATCTGGCTGTATATGGGCACTGGGGAATTGAACTCTGGTCCTTCTGCATTGCAGGCAAGCGCCTTAGCCACTAAGCCAGCTCTTCAGCCCTTGCAAATATTTTTTAAAAAGAATTTTGACTCCTGTTAGTTTGGGGAACTGCACTCAATGTAGTTTTGTGATTGTTAACTCCAGACAAGTTCCATAGGTCCCCCCCTCCCCTTGAGTGGGAGGTGTCTAGCCAGAGCTCAAACCTAGATGCTAAAACTGATTGGTCAGGTGTGGACCAACCAGCTGCCTCCCTGCTCACCTGGTGGAGGTCTTACAAATCACTGAAACAAAGCCAGTAGTGATGGCCCACGCCTTTAATCCCAGCAATCGGGAGGCAGTGGTAGGAGGATCACCATTTCAAGGCCACCCTGAGGCTACAAAGTGAATTTCAGGTCAGCCTCGGCTAGAGTGAGACCCTACCTCAAAAAACCAAAATAAAAAAAGTCACTGAAAGTTCAGCCTCTCATTCCTGCACATGGCATTTAGGAGAAGGACTTCTGAATCTCCAGGCCTTAGGAAGGGAAGGCTCCAGATTTTCCCCACATGAACCTTTTTCCTCATGATGGGAGCCCTCTGTTATCTTTTCTTCTTTTGTTTGTTTGGCTGAACAGCCTAGATTTTGTTAAACCCTCTCCCACGTGTTCTCTCCACACTGGTGCCTGGAGATCTCTGTAACTTCCCGTTCTCTTTTAAATAAAGTCTCCCATTATACCTTATCCTCTGGTGGTCTATAATTTTAATTTTTTAACTTCATAGACAAGAATCCGGGTGCTCCTAAAGTTCTGAGGTCCATTGGAATTTGCTGGGTATTATGTAAATTCTAATCCCTAGCTCCGCCGCTACAGTTTTGGAGGTAAGTTTTTGAGAATGATTAAAAACCAAGACCCTCCGAACACTTGTCGATTTTTTTTTGTACTGTCAAAAAATCCTATTGTCTAGAAAAGCTATTAATTATTCTTCCCTTTTCTTTTTTTAAAAAAATATTCATTTTCAAGGAGAGAGAGAGAAAGAGAGAGAGAGAGAGAGAGCACCCCAGGGCCACCACTTTATGGGTCTGGCTTATGTGGGACGTGGGGAATTGAACCTGGGGCCTTAGGCACTGGAGGCAAGTGCCTTAACCACTTAGCAATCTCTCCAGCCCTATTCTTCCCTTTTCAACTCTAACTTTGTGAAACCAGATTTCTCTGGGTTCTTTCATCCAAAACATCATTTTATGGAGAGAAAGTAGAAAGCAGTTTCATTCTTCTCACTCATTTTGGGGGGATTGGGAATAGTATTTATAAAGCTATATGGTAGAGTGCTTGCCTGAGGTATGTATGAACTATGAACCTTGACACCACAAAACATAACTGAAATAATACTAAAACTTCTTAATTTAAAATAAATTTTAAATCTCTCTTCTCTCTCCTCTCTCTCCCTCCTCTCAGTGTATGTGATTGAATGATTGAATCCAGGGCCTCATGGATGCTACTGACGTACATCCTCAGGATCCTTCTGTCTTTTTCAGGTCCAGACCTCCTTACATGTTGGTCCAATGCTCTGCTACTGAGCTACTCCCTCAGCTTCTGTTTTGACTTCTTGCATGGCCACTATAAACAGGTATAGGTATATAAGAGCTCTTATAGGGTCATAAATAAAAGCTGTTTAATTTTTTTTAAATTTATGAATAGAACAACATTTGATGGGTGTGGTGGCACACACCTTTATTTCCCAGTTCTCAGGAGGCAGAGATCAGCCTGGAACTACAGAGTGAATTCCAGGTCAGCCTGGGCTAGAGGGAGACCCTACCTGGGAAAAAAATTAAAAAGCACGAACAATATTTGAGAATATATGCATTATACTCAACACAAGAAGACGGTTTTCGGGCTGAAGAGATGGCTTAGTGGTTAAGGCGTTTGCCTGCAATGCAGGACACAAGTTCAATTCCTCAGTGCCCATATAAAGCCAGATGCACAAGAGGGCACATGCATCTGGAATTCATTTGCAGTGGCTGGAAGCCCTGACTGGAAGTCCTATTCTCTCTCTCTCTCTCTCTCTCTCTCTCTCTCTCTCTCTCTCTCTCTCTCATAAATAAATAAAATGTTTAAAAAAAAAAAGCTTAAAAACAAAAAAGACGGTTTTCAGTAGAATAGCTTCTTTCACCTGCTCACCCCAGTTGTAACATTCACTTTTCCCTCAGCCTCACATCATGGACTAAAGAGTAGCTGCTCCCCAGGGAGCCATCAGGCCTTCTGGGCTGGATTGGGACTGCTGAGGCTTCCAGCCACATGGACTGAACAGCTACTGGTTTCTTCACCTGTGGGCCTGCAGACTGCTATTGTTGGACTGTCAGTAAGCTACCCCAATAAATTCCCCCTTTTACTACAATCCATTCTATCAACTCTGTTTCCTCTAGAGAACCCTAATACAGAAGTTGGTACCAGGAGTGGGGTTATTGAGCATGCTAACTAAGCAAGTGGAGCTACACCACAGCCCAGCATTTCATTTGCTTTGTGGTACTGGGAATTTGAACCCAGTGCTTCATGCACGCTAGGCGAGCACTTCCACCTGAGATCTCCTAACCCACTCAGACTGGCCTCAAAGTTATAGTCCTGCCTTTCAGCATCCTGAGTAAAAGGGATTATAGGGATGCACTCCTCTAATACCAAGCTCAGTGTTCCTAAAACAAAAAATCTTAATTAGCATACAAAATAATTTCATTGTGACATCATACCTGTAAATCATGTGTAATGTTCATATTCACCTCCCTCTGCTCATCTCTTCCCCATCCTGATTTCTCCTCCATACGGTCCTCCTTCTGTATATTATCACCGCATGACACATATTTGTTTTCCATGAACTATATATAAATTGTATGTGAGAGAATACATAGTACATTTATCTTTACGAGTCTGACTAATTTGTATAGCATAATCTCTGCTTTCATTTTATATTTTTGAAAATATTTATTTGAGAGAGAACAAGAGTGTGAGCATGGGCAGTTCAGGGCTTCCTGCCACTTGGTGCATCTGGCTTTTTGTGGGTACTGGGGAAATCAAGTCAGGCCAGTAGGCTTTGTAAGGAAGTGCCTTTTGACCATTGAACCATTTTTCCAGCCCCTCCACTTCCCTTTTCTGCCACATGATATTATTCTTTATGGTTAAGACATCATTTTGTATGTATACCTGTTTTAGGTACCTTCTCATTGCCAGAATACAGTACCTGATGGGAGAAAAGGATTTATTTTGACTTACAGTCTCTAAGGGAAGCTTCATAATGGCAGGGGAAAGCATGGCAGGGACTGGACACAGCAGGTGGACAGCAGCAGTAGGAGAGCAAGCTCTCCTAAGCCCGCCCTCAACAACACATCTCCAGCAAGGCTCCACTTCCCAAATTGCCCTCAGCTGGGCATTCAGAACACATGTGTTTATGGTATGCATCTGATTGAAACCACCACAGCACCATGCCTCATCCATTATCCAGTCTGTATCTTGGCTATTGAAGACGTGTGGTGGTTTGATTCAGGTGTCCTCCCATAAACTTATGTGTTCTGAACATTTGATCCCCAGCTGATGCAATTTTGGAATTGGAGCCTTGTTGGAGCTGTGTTGTTGGAGAGGGCTTATGGGGGTTCTAGTCAGCTTCCCCTTGCCAGAGTTTGACACACTCTCCTGCTGCTGTTGTCCACCTGATGCTGTCCAGAGGGTGATGTCATGCCATCAATTTTCCCTGCCATCATGGAGCTTCCTCTTGAGTCTAAGCTAAAATAAACCCCTTCCACAAATTGCTTTTGGTCAGGTCTTTGTGCCAGCAAGGAGAAAGCTGACTGTAACGGTTAAATTACTGAGTGGAATTGTTGCTGATAGAACCCTGATTCTGTGGCTTGGGCCTTTGGAACTGATTTGCAGGAGAAATGTTGATAGATATAAAACCTCAGCCTAAGAGACGCTTTGCAGTGCTGTAAGTACAGCTTGAAAGACGAATGCAATAAGGACTATGGACTGTGAGGTTTGGCTTATGGGGGCGAGAGGGAACTTTGTTGTAATTGCTCTGGAGGCAGTTTGTGTGAGAGGCCTGTCTGTGTCCTGAGAACTTGGGCAGGTTGCTTTGCATAGAAATAGACTGCTGTGAGCTTATGGAGATGGCACAGAAAGAAAGGAAATCTCTGGGCTGAGACTGCTGCCCATTCAGCTGTAATTGCTTGAGAGATGACAACCATTGAGATTGGGCCAGCTGGTCTGCACTGGGACAGCAGGAAGAATGCGGACTCTGAAGTAAGGGAACTGAATGCTGAAGGAGATTTTCTGCTCTTCACAGAGTTGGCTTTGTTGGCCCCTGGATTAACAAATTGGTAGCCCACCTGGTGCTGTGGGGTATAACAAACGCAGGAAGAGAGGGTCATTCACCTGATGTGCAATACCATTTTATTTTTTGGAAATGGTGCCATGAGGATGAACTATGGGTAGAGACCCAATGGAGATGTCAGGACTATGGGATGGCTGTTGAGGAGAGCTGCCAGCACCAGATGAAGTTATTCAGGGCTTTGAGTAGCCTGGCTGGAGGGGCGAAATTGGAACTCCAGAGACTTTCACTGGTTACAATTATCAGACGAAGACTTGTCACTGGTTAGAGTTATTGAACTTGGAGTTACAGAATCTGATGTTTGCCTTGTTTTAAAACTTGTATTGGTCCAATCTTTGTAATGCACAATGCTATCTTTTTCAGTTGAATGTTTATTCTGTGCCATTATATATAATTGGCATTACAGGTCAGTTAAATGACCTTGAACTATGGGGATGTTTGAATAGCACTGAGATTGATAAAAACTATGAGGACTTCTTAATGTTAAACTGTGCATTGCATTTTACAGCATGTATAGTTATCAGTTTGTGGGGGTCTGGGGTAGAATGTTTGATTCAGGTGTCACCCATAAACTTATGTGCTCTGAATGTCTGATTCCCTAGCTGATGGCAATTTTGGAATTGGAAGCTTGTTGGAGGTGTGTTGTTGGGGAGGGCCTAAAGGTGTTTTAGCCAGCTTCCCCTTGCCAGTGTTTGGCACACTCTCTGATGGAGCTTCCTCTCAAGTGTGTAAACCAAAATAAACCCTTTCCTCCACAAGCTTTTGGTCAGGTTCTTTGCACAGGGAGATGCTGACTGCAACAGCATGGATGTGCTTATTTCTCCCTAGTTTGCTGGCTTCTATTCCTTCAGGTGCATATGCAGGAAGGGTACAATTGAGATCTATAGTGGCTCCTTTAATTCACATTTAAACCGGTACTGTGAGAGCTTTCCTTCATCCTGTATCCTCACCACTTTTTATTGTATATTCTCTTGATGACAGCTATTCTGACTGGGATGAGATGCAAGTTTTCGTTTCTCTGATGGCTAAAGATTTTGTCATTTCCCCAAATATTAGGTGGCCGTTTGTACTTCTTTCAAGTACTGTGACTCCAACCCTTTGCCCATGTATTAATTGGAAGATTTGGCTGTTGGGTTTAATTTTTTTTTTAGTTCCTTGTGTATTTTAGACATGAATCTGTCAACTATATAGCTGGAATATATTTTCTCCCTTTCCATAGGCTGTCTTCATTGTTTCCTTTGGGATGGAGAAGCCTTGTAATTCTATGTAGTTCTATTTGTCAATTCTTACTATTATTTCCCAAGCTATTGGCGTCCTTTGCAAAAAGTACTCTCCTATGCCTCTGTCTTGAAGAGTTTTCTGTATGTTTTCCTCAAGCAGCTTCACACTTTCAGGTCTTACATTAGAGGTTTTGATCTGTTTTGAATTAATTTTTGTGCAGTATGAGAGGTTAGAATCTAGTTTTCTTAGCACTATTTGCTGAAAGAGGCTATCTTTTCCTCCATGTATATTTTTGGCACATTTGTAGAAAATTCAATGGTTGTAGCTGCCTGGGTTTAGTCTAGGTCCTCTCTTCTCTCTCCCCGGTCTAAGGACCTGCCTTCATACCAGCACCACGTGGGTCTGCAGTCTATTGAGATCAGCTGGGTGATTCCTGCAGTAGTATTTAAGCATTTTGTGCTGCCATATGAACTTTAATATTTTTCCTATTTTTATAAAGAATGTTATTGGAATTTTGATTGTGATTCCATTAAACATGTACAACACTTTGAGTAATATAGCTATTTTCATAATATTTAAAGTTTTTATTTGCAAAGAGAGAGAGAGATGGGGTGGGGTGTGCAAATGCAAGGTCCTCTTGCCACTGCAAATGAACTTTATGCTCATGCACCACTTTGTGCATCTATCTTGACATGGACACTGGGGAATTTAAACCATTCTGTCTCTTTTTGCAAGCAAGCACCTTTAACCACTGAGCCCTCTCTCCAGCCCCCATTTTCATAATATTAATTCTAATCTTGAGTTACATATACCACATGAAAACAAGATGCACAAGGTGGTTCATGGATTTGAAATTTGCATCAGCAAGAGGCCTTGGTGTGCCCATATTCTCTCCTAAATAATTAAAAAATTTAAAAAATGATGGTATGGGCAAAAAGTAAAAATAATGAATGAATGTCAGTATCAAGTCATCTCCAGGACAATCTGTTAGAATGCAGGAAAAAAATCCATCATGGTTTTAGCTCAGGAGAGTACCGCTGAGTGTTGTCTGATGCGCCCTGTCTCTTCAAGGGCAAACTTCTCTTCTCTTGCTCATTCCCAACACCATGATAGATGCCTAGCTCTCTGAATTCTTCTCAGAAATCACAGATACCTCTTTCTCGGGTATGCCTTCTCATTGCTATTACATTTCTTCTTCAACTTCACCAAGACCTGTAAACCTTGGTTCTCTAATTCCATCCTAATGTAGTTCTTGTCCAAGTCCTGGTTCAATGGAAACCACTCTTTTTGGGCAGCTGCATGCCACTGGGAAAAATGAACGTAACCATGTAGTTTGGCATCACCACAGTTCTTCACAGGGCAGCCAGTGTTTGGTGAATTGCAGCTCTGTTTAAAATCTTCTAGGCTGAGTGTGGTCTGTCAGAGCTCCTGGAATCTGGCCTCTCCAGCTTTACTTCTCTGATGCTCTCCAGTGTTCTTCTGCCAGTCTCTCCACGAAGAGTCTCAGTTTCAAGTCCAACACATACACAACCTAATTTCTGCTCTCATCTTCCATAAAGTTGCTATTCTTACCCAAGTTTAAAATTTACATTCTGAACGGAAGTCCTAATGGTTTTCCTGTCATTTCACTGCTATCTTTTATATCTTTCTAGCTCTTTTTGAACCTGGTTGGTTTCTGTATTCTTCCCAGTCTTTCTCAAGTTCATTTTCTCTCATACTGTCAATGTTGAAAATCTCTGGCTCCGAGTGGCTCTTACTTTAGAATATGCTGATAATGGCATACAGGCCAGCCCAGGCTTCTCATTGAAAGTGCCCCACTTACTTGCATCCTTGCTGCTGATATCACCCAAACATCTCACAGGTACAAGCTCTCAGCATGCTGAACACAGTCACTTAAACTAGAGAAACTGGTAGCACTCCTCAATACTTTAATTTATCCCAGTCAACTGTCAGTGCTGCTATTTTACTTGATGGATACATTCATCACCACGCCAGTCTTCTCCCCAATCAATACCATCCTCGTCCTGGCTCAGTCACCATCTTAGACTACTGCCGACTGTCCTCTCCTTGACACGCAGAAATCTACGTGTAGCACAGTGAACTTCCCTTCATCCCAGGTCTAGGCAAGTGCTTTAGTTCTTCAAATGCTTATTTATAAACTATCAAGTCACATCAACAAAATTGCACACACCCCTTTTTCATTTTTTAAAAATATTTTTACTTGAGAGAGATGAGAGAGAGAGAGAGAGAGAGAGAGAGAGAGAGAGAGAGAGAGAGAGAGAGAGAGAGAGAGAACGAAAACACCAGGGACTCTGTCAACTGTAAAGGAACTCCAGACACATGCGCCACCTTCTGCATCTGCCTTTACGTGGGTTCTGGGAAATTGAACTCAGGTCCTGCTCTGCAGCTAAACGCCTTAACCACTAAGCCATCTCTCCAGCCCTCTTTTATTTATTTATTTATTTATTTATTTATTTATTTATTTATTTATTTATTTATTTATTTATTTGGTTTTTTGAGGTAGGGTCTTGCTCTAGTCCAGGCTGACCTGGAATTCACTATGTAGTCTCAGGGTGGCCTTGAACTCACGGCGATCCTCCTACCTCTGCCTCCCGAGTGCTGGGATTAAAGGCGTGCACCACCACACCCGGCTTATTTATTTTTTTAAGTCAGGGTCTTACTGTGGAGCCTGACTGGGGCTTGAATCTGAGATTCTCGTGGGTTAGTTTTCCAAGTGCTGGGATGACATAGGAGTGTCACCACAGTCCAGGCTCCTTTTATTTCTACACTTTCACCTTTTTTCTATTGTCCTACACATACCTCATTCCTCCTCTCATTACGCTGTTTCTACACCAAGGCAGGATGTCCTCCTTCATGTCTCTACTTAAAGCAAACACACTAATGACCCAACTACATAAACGTAAGTATAGATTTCTTTAACCATTCATGTAATCTGCTCAATGACTTTATTTACCAAGCTTCATTTACACTGTTTTAGAAACACATGGCTTCACATTCCATCTTCTGACCCCAAAAGTAATATTATTAATTCTCTACATCAAGTCCAAGATAAAAAAGTAGAATATCACAAAAATACATTTTCCAGCCATCTTAACAGGATGGTACATGTCACAAAATCTGGAAGAAGTAAATCCTTTGGAAAAAAAAAACTCACAAAAACAAAAACAAAATTTAGTCACTAAGCAGCCTACATTCACAAATAATCAGGAGACTGAATAAAGACTTCCAAGATGAAATCTTCCTTAGAAGAGTAACAGATGGGGGAAGATAAGAGCCTACAATAACTGAGGGGGAGGTAAGTGCACAGAGTACCTGAGGGGAAGGTGAGGGCCCAGAGTAACTGAGGGGGAGGTGAGGGTCCCCGGAGTAACTTTTCCCCACTAGTCCCCTTCATATTTTCATGCTTTTGTATTGTTAACATCAGGGTTCCTTTCCTGAGCATGGGTGAGGATTTGCAGAAGCATGAGCAACTGCGGATTAGTAAATGCCAACTGCTGGCCGGGAAGGGTGGGGCCTTATGAGCACCTTCCCTAAATCCATTTTCTAAGCAAAGATTTCTCAACTTTTATTAGATTCTCAAAGGACTCATGAGTGGTGGTGCACACCTTTAATCCCAACAATTTGGAGGCAGAGATAGGAGGATCACTGTGAGTTCCAGGTCAGCCTGGGCTAGATATGGTTGTATATTTAAAACTATGCAGTGTGGGGATCCAATATTAGGTTTTATGATAAACTAAGTAATGACTTATTTTCTGTTCTTTGTCTCAAGATCTAAATCTACTAAAGCTAAGCCTTATAATTCTCAGCAAGGTATAATCAAAATAAACTTAAACTGCCATTTCTTAGAGGAGGGAACGCTAATGGGAAGAGTGATGAGACAAATTAATACCAATAGAAAATAACCTTCTGTCTCTAAGGTTGTATGGGACTGAAAAAAATCAACAATAAGCACAATACACATGAACCATGTAATAAAAACCCACCTCAGCTTGTAGCCCACTTATTCCAAGCAATACTTAAGACAAATTTACTAAGAAACCTTTGTTCTCAGATGACCTCTGGCTTCTAAACTTGTTTCCTTATTTTTACTCTTTATTTCCAACTGCTTGTGTGGCATTTGCAACTTAAAATTCAAAGGGTTAAATAACATTTATCACCACTGTTCTGGAAACCATCTTCTTATTTCATTATCTTAATTATACTTCTATTTAGTTAGCAGGTTCAAGCATTAATATTCATGAATTCTGGAGACCCAATGAGCTGTCAAACCTACAATAAATTCAGTTAAGAAACAGAATAAAGCCCAGAAAATGACTGTGGTCTATTTCAAATCAAGTATTTTCTTAGGAACCCAAGAAAAATAGTTTCTTCATAAAACAAACAAACCCAAAAAAGGTAGGCGAAAAAAAATGACAGAAAAACTTAAAACAATAAAAAAAGAACATTAAAAAAAGCGCTAGCCAAACTTGAGAAAAGTTTAATTTTTTAAAAATGGAGTTTGTTGTTGCATAATTTTGTCTGAGTGGCCATGGTCAGCCTTCCTAGTAGTTGGGAGTAGTTTTATGTCTTGGTACCCAGCTAGAAAAGTGGAGATTGAACATCTGCCGGGTATTTGATACCAAGGAGTACTACATTTAGAGACTTGGGATTTGTTCAAAAACATGCAGGAGGGAAATGCATTGGGTTCAGCTTAAAAAATGTGGGTGTAGGGCTGAAGAGAGACTCAGTAAAGGCACTTGCTTGCAAAGCCTGATGACCCTGTGTTCAATTTCCCAGATGCACAATGGGGCACATGTGTCTGGAGCTCATTTGCAGTGGCAAGAACCCCTGGTGCCCCCATTCCTTCTCTCCCCAATAGATAAGGAAATATACTATAACTAAAAACAACAAACATGGGAGTGCCTCGGACATTGACAGTCCTGTAAAAAAACTATAAAAATTAAATTCTGATTATGGCAACATCACTTTGACCTAAAATTAAGCCATATGTAATTAAATGTCTTCAAGAAGGAAGGGTGATCTGATGGTAGTCACTGACATGTCTATTTTTCTAATTTTTTTTTTTTTTGCTTGCTATACTGGCATTGAATGAAGGCCTCACACATGGGCAAAGATCTTATCACTGATTGACATACTATACTATACTGCTGACCTTTTATTTCACTTTTTCTCATTTCAAGGTCTGACTTAGTTTGTCCTCAAACTTGAGAGCCTCCTGCCTCAGATTCCAGAGTAGTTGGGAGTACAGGTGTCTACCACCACGTGTGGCTACTTGTGAGTTTTTTCCCCCCCTCATTACTGAAGACCAAACTTGAGGGACCTTCCACTGAGCTAAATCTCCAACCCCTACGCATGGGGCTTTTGACTCTTATAGCACACTAAACACACTGAAACTTGTTTGGTTAGTGAACTTTCTATCATATCAAATTTTCATTCAATTGCATTTAATTTCTCATAAAGAAGCAATAGAACATGGTGCTTAGAAAAAGTCAAATGCAGTTAGTAAAATCAATGTGTAATAAATGTTTCCTATAACAAAAACTAGGTAGGACATTAAATAAACTTTATAGTCTTAACATGAATCAGGCAAACAGCAAAAGTAACAAGTAGGATTTTTAATCTTTACAGAAATGAAACCCAGGGCCTCACCCACCAGACTCTGCTATTGATTTATTTATTTAATCCCAACAAGTAGGATTAAAAAAAATCCTTTTCAAGGAGAGCAAGAGCGAGAGGTGGGAGGAGAAATGATGGCACACCAGGTCCTCCTGCCACTGCAATGAATCCCAGACGCACACGTCACTTTGGGGATCCGGCTTTCCAAGTGTACTGGAGAATTAAACCGAGGTAGCTAGGCTTTACAGGCAAGCCCCTTAACTTCTGAGAAATCCCTCTAGTCCCTATGTAGGATTTTTGTAACGCTCAAATAACTATCTAGTTTTTTCATATATTTCAAGCATCTGATGAGTTTTACATATGTGAAGTTTTGATCCTTACCAGTGGTTCTGAAGATGCTGACCACCTAGACCTCATAGTGACTAGGATTTTTTTGTGCAACTTACAGTGGTATTTTTCGGGATGTTTGTGTGTGGAGAATCATGTATTGTCATTTACTTTCTAAATGAAAATGATAAATTCATTGTTCACGAAATTCATCTTCATGAGACAAACTAGTTACAAATTTGCTGGTGTGCTTTAGCTACTTGCTAAAAATTCAAATAATCACAGAGTAAGGTATGTCTCTAAAACTCAGTGTTTGCTAGATAGGAGATATAGAAAATCTATACCTCTCTGAATTTTCTGACCTGTGTATTTTGATATGGGTTATCTTTTAATAAGAAAAACTGAATGACAAAATATAAAAATTTAAGTTAGTATATCTAACAAATGAAGAGCTATTTAGGAACTATTTAGGAAGAGGGTGCTTGAGACTTAATCCAGGGCCTACATATATCACATACATTTATGCAACTGAGCCACATCCTTATTGGCCCTGAAAGCTTTTATACCAAATATTTAAAAGTCAATATAATGATCTACTAGATTAATCTAATCAACAATGTAGAGTAAGACAACTTTAGGGCTGGAGAGACAACGGCTCAGTGGATAAAGGAACTTGCTTACAAAGCCTGATGGCCTGGGATTGATTCCCCAATATCCATATAAAGCCAGATGCACAAAGTAGTGCATGCACCTGGAATTCCTTTGCAGTGGCAGGAGGCTCTAGCATGCTAATTTTCTCCCCCTCCTTGCAAATAAATATTTTTTTAAAGACTGAACTTTATAAATCTCAATATACTAAAAATATATAATCTGACCAAGGCCTTCAGTGTTGACAAAAAAAAAAAAATCTTTGAGAACTCTTCCTACCTTTGAAGCTTTATACATTTGAGTCAAAGCCTAATGATTATATCAACATTTGGATTAATAAATAAGAGCTTACAATATGTGGAAAATTCTCGAGCTTCTAATGACAAAAAAACTTCAATAAATGGCAAACACAGTAATTATCTCCAACCAAGGCAATAGAAGACTTCCTAGCGGACACCCAGAAGCCTCCTCTCACAGCATGCTAGCCAGCAGTGGTGTGCTTACCTGGATTCCGAACCTCAGAGGCTGAGACAGGAGGACTGTGAGGTTGAGGCCAGGCTGTGTTGCATAGGGTTTGAGGCCGACATCTCACAGAACAATTCCTGGCATGACTTGTGATCTTCTCTGCTAAGTCTGCCTGTTCCTCCAAGTTCTAACTCGAAAAGCACCATCTTTTTTTTTTTCCTCTTTCTTCTTTGGATGCTGATGGAAAGCCTATGTATGCTTGCCCTGACTCTGGACTCTCAGTGTTTTCTTGACTCATCAAATAAGTAGACATGCTCCAAGGAACCTTAGGAACCAGCTTACTTACAGTAAGGAGTAAAGGTCCTCTACCTTCATGCTTGCTGTTCAGTTACAGGAAGAGACATTTCACCAGTCCAGATTGAAATTTGTTAGGATTAGCAAATTACTGAATCCTCTGAGCCTATCTTCTTCAGCTACAAAATGAGAATACACGTCTTGTGAACACTGAGTGCAATGAGCATCGCCAGATACAAAACACTAAAACTGGCTTTAAGAAAGTCTTTTATATGGCGTAAGTACATGTGAATGTGGTGTGTGCATGCCATGGTGCATGTGTGGAGGGCAGGTTTCTTGTTCAATACCACATATGTAGACCAGGCCTGCAAGCTTCCAAGGGTTCCTGTTTCTACCTCTCATCTCACTATAGACAAGAACTAGGGTTACATGTTATGTATGTTATTGTTAGCTTTATGGGAGTTTTAGGGATCCTTGCTTGGCAAGTGCTTTACCCACTGAACCAACTACCCAGACCCAAAATTGGCTTTTTCGCTAATATTTTTGTTTGATAGTCACTATATTGTACCCTTAGTGATGCAGAAAAAGATCCAATTCTATTTTTATCCCAAAAAATTCACTGGAAAAGAGAAGAGAACATGCAAGGAAGCAGAAGCAAACAGAAAGCATTTCCTTCAAGAAAGCACGCTGAAAGAACTCCACATAGGAAATGGGCCATGGAGTTATTTTCACAGCGGTTTAATAGTGATCACAAAGAGGAAGTGCGCATCAGTCACTCTTCCTGGAAAACTTCATTTACTTGCCGGTTTCATAAAATTGAGCATTTTAGAGGTCATTTGTTCAAAGCGATTTAAAAATTAGTACATATTTAAAAAAATAAACTTGAAATAGACCTCATTCACTATAAAGTTTAGATATTACTTATTCTGAGAGACAACTATATAAATCTAAGATTAAACACTTCTCCCATTCAGTCAACTATTTGTAGCAACTAATATATATATATATATATATATATATGACAATTGCTCTGAAAAGATGATAAAGTTTGACTAGAAAATGAATATCCCAACTAGTAAAATTATTTCAGCATTAAAAATAATTTGTCAAATGTAGTTGTGTTTAATTATGAAGTATCTCAACTGTTTCTAAAACACAGAGAAATGCTGCTTTACCAAAATAGCAGAATTGTTAGCTTTCCCCAAGGTTTAAAAATAAGTATTACCATCATGACATCACTAGAAAGAAATTGAAACATACAAGGAATAAACTATAGTTTCTTTTTATATCAAAATGTACTCTTGAAAATGTGTTTGGCACAGTGCTAAATCATATATAGTTAATACTAAATATTGCAGGATACAATAAAACCCTGGAGTTGTTTACACCCTCTTATGGGAATGAAAATAATAGATACCAATTATTCAGAAGTCAGCCTGTACAAACTGTACAAACAATATTTCATGTTTTGCTATGAAAACCAGTGATATAATAAATTTTACATAAGACTGCAAAATAATATAAAATGGATTTAAACAGATCTTTACAATAAGAAATTCAAATGGAAACAGACAAGTAACAAAGAGAAGTAAAAAAATTTATTGCAGTATTCGCTCCGCCAGATTGCCTGGGGATCCCTTTCTCGTACTGTTTCAGGGTGACCTAATACAACAAAATCTACATTTACAAAAACCCCTTCTGCAGATAGGTCATAGATACTGCATGCTTTGTTTTTTTCAACAGAATAAATTATATATCCAGGAGAGTCTGCCATTTTACAGCCTGGAGAAACAGTGCTTCCCTGGAAACTGGGCTAAGCTAAAGAAAGCCATCCGCTGCTAGGTTAAACTCCAAGAACACTTTATTAAGAACATTAACAGACTAATTTCCAACATTCACTTGTTTATTTTTTAACAGAAAGATTTTTCCGAGATATAAACAGTGTTTGTTAAACTATGATACAGTGGGAGTAAAAATGAACTGAGAATCTGTTTCTGCTGCACAACAGCGAAGGAGCTCCCACAACAATGTTTGCCCAACATTTCGTTCTTTGTCCTGCATCCCACGTTCCACTCTTACTCTTCAAAAAACTTTTTTTTGCCAGAATGTTGATATTTCAAGTTTTTTGCCTTTTAAAAAAATTTCCTGTAAATTTGGCTGCATGTACAAATTCATTAGCTGGAAGTTCCGTCCTTGGCGGCATACAGGGATCGTAAAGTCTGAACAACTTTATTAGTCAGCTTATTAGCACTCGTTAGAGCAATTTTTTTGTAAATAATGTCTGACTCTTTAATAGTGTCTACCCAAGGCACCAGTTTGCGGCCATCTCGGCGCTTAGCCTCAGTCCAGGAGCCACTGTAGGAGCCTGCCATCCACTGAACACTGAAGCCACTGCTGGTTTTCTGTACTACTCTTGCAATTTGTGGTCGATCTTTGTACTTTGGACAGCAAATAGCGATGACATCCATGACGTCAACACTTTCATTCATCTGTGCTGCCAACTCCGTAGAGTCTGAATTTCGTTTTGACCTTCTCAATGACTAAAACATTGGGAGGGGAAAAAAGACCAAGTGTTACACAAAAGAATTTTAGTGAAATTATTGTTTTTATTGCTTTTAATCCCTTGACGCCGGGAGTTGGGATTTCCCGGCACTCTTCCATTGCCGGCAATGAGACGCACCGTGACCGCCAGCGCCAAGGGGTTAACATATACTTGTAAAACCATATAACTCTTAATTTGTACCCGTGTCTTTACTCTTGATATATAAAATTATATATACATATGAACCATAAAGCTACATAAAACTTAGCCACAATAAAAAGGATAACACACATTAATACAATCCAAAAAATTATTAACCCTTTATGCTGCATAAATCTCATTTGTTTTTTTATTATCTTTTATGTTAAACTTTCTACAAAAGATGTATAAATGGTTAAGTAGAGAATCTCTATCTACAAAATGCTTTATCTTATAAGTATTACATTACTTGTGTACATTTAAAAGACTGACATATATAAGCACATAAAAATCATTTTACGTAATACGCTGGGAAATACGTTGACTCCTCCTCCGCCTCACCCCTGAAGTGCCTCCTCCTCTATCCTCCCCATCACTTTCATCATCTTCTGTCTCTGCTGCTGTATTATTTTTTGGGCTGCCTCCTCCAAGCAGCGAGGTAATTGCTTTGTTCCGAGCATTTGTGCTCGCTGACACCTCTCCTTCTTCTTCTTCTTCATCAGGGTCTAGATGTTCCATGAGAAGTTTGAACTATGGGAAAAAAAGGAAAAGAAAAGAAAAAAAGATGAATCAGACTTTTAAGTAAATATTTCAAGGAACACTGTCATTCTTTTTTTTTTTCTTTTTTGGTTTTTTGAGGTAGGGTCTCACTCTAGCCCAGGCTGACCTAGAATTCACTGGAGTCTCAGGCTGGCCTTGAACTCACTGCGATTCTCCTACCTCTGCCTCCCGAGTGCTGGGATTAAAGGCATGCGCCACCATGCCCGACATTTGATTTTTTTTTTGGGGGGAGGGGGTTTCGAGGTAGGGGAACACTGTTATTCTTAAATGCTTTCTCTGGCATGTTAATTCTTAAATGTTTTCTGGTTTGGAGTGTGTTAAAGGTCACAGCTACTTGTCCAAATCAGGGTTTTTTGTTAAAATAGAAGACAGAAAAATTTTTGGGCTTACAGGTCATATGGTCATTGTCACAACTCTGCCCTTACTATATGAAAGCAACTATAAACCAAACATGGCTTTTTCATTAAAACTTTATTTTGAAAAAGGCAATGAAGGCCAGGCCTGGTTGCACACACCTTTAATCCCAGCACTAGGGAGGCAGAGGTAGGAGGATTGACATAAATTCAAGTGAATACATAGTAAATTCCAGGTCAGCCTGGGCTAGAGCGAGACCCTACCGCAAAGAAAAAAAAAAAAAAAAAAAAGGCAATGGGCTAATTTGGTCCATAATTAGACCAAATTAGAATTAGTTTAATTCTTGGCCCAAGTCATCAAGCAACTGGGAAATAACTACTGGTACAGTTTAGTTTTCAGCCTTCCTTACTCTCTGTGAAAAGAGAATCCAAGAAGCAAAGAGTAAATAAAAAAACCTTCAAAAAAGAAGCCAAGGCAATACTCCTGCCTCAGCCTCCTGAGTGCTGGGACTAAAGGCGTAAACCACCACATCTGGCTTTGTTTGTTTGTTTGCCTTTTTGAAGTAGGATCTCGCTGCAGTCTCAGGCTGGCCTCAAACTCATAGTGATCCTCCTAGCTATCTCCTGAGTGCTGGGATTAAAGGCTTGCACCACCATGCCTAGCTTACGGAAACTAAATTCTTAAATTTTATTTACTTGCAAAGAGGAGCGACACACACACACATACAAACTCCAGAAGCATGCACCACTTTTGAATACTGGGGAATGGAACACTGGGTTCATGATGCTTTGCAGGCAATGTCTTAACCGCTGAGCCATCTCGCCAGCTCTCATAGAAACTATTTTGATGGTTCTCAAATTTCATCTCAAAAGGTTGCAAGGAACCATCCTCCCACCCCAACTTCCTTTTAGATAAGTGAGATTATAGGGCTCTGGGGGTGTTTTGGACAGAGTTATAATCTGATAAAATTAACCCAGGATCCACTAGGTTCATATAAGGGGTTTTTGGTAAGAAAACAGTAAGTTTACACTAAGGAGAAAAGGGCTTTTAGTTGTTAATTGTCCTGGAATTCCTGTTTCTCAGCTGGTCAGAGGTTTCAACCAGACTCTTGGGTGAGGAGCCCCTGTTCCTTCTCATATCCCCGTAATTTTTCCCTGCCTCATAAATCACATAATTTATTGAATTAAGTAATTCACAAATTTTTATAGACTCTTTCACTTTTTTATTAAAACAAAATTATTAGTGGACTGTTGTTCCCAAGAAAATATAATTTGATACTGTAGTAGATACATTGGGAAAGTCAAGCTTAAAGTACCCCATTCAAACCACATAAAAAGTACTCTTGACCTTCTCAAGCTCCCTTTGAGAATGAATCATTTTTAGTTAGTACTCACATCTAGATACTGTTTTACTATACTCCTCTTCACATCTTCAGTGATTTTGGAATTAGCCATATCACTCCGCAGGAAGTCTAGTGTTTGTTTGGGATGAAAATGAACTCCTGTTTTTCGGTTAATGGCTTTATCATATACTTTTGCAGATTCAGATGGAGAATATTTCTGAATTTTACTGTTTTGGGAAAACAAAACCAAAGAGTTAAAAAAAAAAACTTCAAGTGCATATTTACATTGATTTTTAGTTTAATTTCTTTTACTAATGATTCAACTTTTTCTTATCCAGATTTCAACCAAAGAAAAGAGAAAGGTAGCAACAAATCATTATTTGAATGAAATCGGTTTCTCATGTCTAATTTGTTAATACTGTGACTGAAACAGTAGGTAGCTTTAATACAATTACTCTATACCATCTAATTAGTTTACCTCCTGCTTTTTACTTCTTGCCAGCCCCAAGACTATAAGGTTTCAAATAAATTTGATTTAGTTCCCAACACTTCAGATCAGGGTATTTCTCTTGAAAATCTGGACCTTTAGTGTTGGGGTAGAACTCAGTGACAGAGTGTATGTTCAGCATGGACTTAATATCAGCATTGCCACCCCCCCCCCAACTTCTAGTATTTGAAAAAAGTTTGAGCTCTGGAGAACATGGCTACAAGCTGATGTAAACCCGAGAAATGCCTTTTTTTTTTTTTTTGTGCTTGAGATAGAAACCAGATTTAAACCAGATACTTTAAATATGCTAACCATATGTTCTATCACTGAACTATTATACATAGATCTGAAAATGTCCATTTAATTAACAGAAATTACCTTTTACATGAAGCATACTCTTCCATTAATTACTGATCTGGTCCACGTTACTCATTTTATCATCTGCATTAACATTTAGCTATAAGCCAAGGCTCTAATGGTTGAGAGACATGGCTAAAATTCTAGGGCTTTCTGTAGGCGATAGTGATTCCTAGTGGATAACATCAGAGTGCTCGTAATAATCAGTACTTTAAACTTTAGAAAGCCTAGGTGGGCTTTTGGTAGTTTTGTGTAACTGGTATTTATCTGTTTCTATTTCATAGCTCTTTTCCTCATTTCCCCACAGGCTGGTTCTTTATAACACAAACTCATTCTGCAGATCAGGCTGGCCATGAATTTAGTAATTCTCCTACATCAGCCTTGCCCTGCTGCTGCTGGGATTAACAATCTACCAGGCCTGGCTTATTTCAAAGGGTTTTTTTTTTTTCTTAAAAACAAACTTAAATTTGTAGCCTACTTTATAATCAGACTGATTCTCTAATAAGGCATCATACTGAAATCAATAAAATAATTCCTTTAATCTGGAATAGTTTATCCTTAAGTAAAGCAATGTTTTTCATTTTTTCAATGCAGAAAAAATTTCTATTCTGGCTTATAACAGAGGAATAGTAGATAGTAATTTCAAAAACCATTTTTCAAAGTAATATTTTTCTCCAAGGTTGGGAAAGCCTAGGTTGTCCTGGAATTCACTATGTAGTCTTAGGCTGGCCTTGAATTCATAGTGATCCTTTTACCTCAGCCTCTCAAGTGCTGGGATTAAAGACTTGTGTCACCATGCTTGGCCAAAATAATTTTTTAAAAGTAGCATACTGTAATATTAAAGTGAGCATGTGATCAAACTGGAATTTAAAATTTTTATTTGCACATGGTGTATGTGTGTATGGGTGCATGGGTGTATGAAAGTCTCTTGCTGCTGCAAATCAACACCAGATGCATGCACTGCATTTTTCCCAACTCTGACATAGGGTCTTGCTCTAGCCCAGGCTGACCTGGAACTCACTAGGTAGTCCCAGGTTGGCCTCAAACTCAGTGATCTTCCTACCTCTGCCTCCTGAGTGCTGGGATTAAAGGAGCGCACCACCGCACTTCTTTTATTTTTTTGAACAGAATGCTTTACCCCATCATTGTTCATATAAACTTACCTATCAGAAAATCCACAGAGATTCTTCAAATGTTGTTTTAACATAAGCAATAATAGAATACCCTGGGAGACATTTGCAAATTCAATTAAAGGAGCTGAATTTTCTGGCAAACATTTCATCACTGAATTTATATCATCTTCCGAATCTGAATCTGAATCCGAATCTACACGTTTCCGAGACTTCCGGGGCCTGGAAATTTCTTCTTCACTCTCACTTGACTCATTTTCCTTACTAGGTGATTTTCTCTCTTTCTTTTTGTCCTTTACCATAGACTGAAAGAAAGAGGAAATTGTTCTGTTTGAAAACCAATAAAAACAAAATACCACTAATAAATTTAAGTATGTTACATCCAACAGTTCCAAAATGCTTCTTCAACTAGTTATTTTATAAGCCTCTAACTTTGCACCCACAACTGAAGATGTAAGACCTCTTAAGTAAGATCATATTCAACACCTACTCTTTAGTCCTCCTTGACCATTTCATCCAAATAATATCTCTAAAATATTTAAAGACATTTTTCTCACAATGATAAGTGAAAGCTTAGTTAAAAAAATTACAGTTTGGTACATATGTAAGCCATTGAAGAGTAAACAAAGGCAGTATTTATAATTTAAGTCAGAATATGGTGGAATTAAAAATCCCCATCTTCTATCATAGAACTTCCTTTTTAAGAGTTTCTCAGCAAAATGTATGACGATTCTTGAGTAATTATTCTTTTGAAACTGTTACCTTTAGTTTGTGAAGGGAGAAGGAGGGGAGATGGGTCTGAGAGAATCAAATTACCCAAGTATATATTCAAATTTTAACCATTGAGAAATACAACAGGAGAAACATTTACAAGGGCTGAAGAGATAGATGGCTTAGCGGTTAAGGCGTTTGCCTGCAATGCAGAAGGACCAGAGTTCAATTCCCCAGTGCCCATGTAAAGCCAGATGCACAAGAGGGCACATGTGCCTGGAGTTCATTTGCAGTGGCTGGAGGCCCTGGTGTGCCCATTCTCAATCTGTGCCTGCCCCCCCCCGTAAATAAATAAATAAATTAAAGAATATCTGTAACGACCTATTAAAAAAAAATTACAAGTATACCCATAGAAGTAAAGTAAGAACATGAAAGTTTCTGGGAAATTATTAACTTCTCAAACTTTCTGTGCATATTAATACCCTAGGAGTTTGTTTAAAAATGCAGACTGTCTCAGCAGCTATAGGGTGGGGTTTGAGGTTCTTTAATTTTAACAGGCTCTCAGGTAAAACGCAGCTGTTCTGTGACCCACAAGTCAAGGAAGAAGAGATAAGGTACTCTTGTAATTGTACATAATTTCTCTGAATCACTTGTTTCCTAAGGCTGAGCTCTGAGCCCCCAGGTCCCCCATTTTTTTTAAAAAACAAAATCTAATTGCAATAGCAGGTATACAAAAATATTCCATTCAAGTTTTAAAGAATTTACTGTACCTAGTGCTATAATAGGTACTTTTATAACGAATTATATTTCCACCTGAAAGTCACGACAGAAAAGAAAGGGCTTGAGAGATGCCTCAGTGGTTAAGGTACTTGCTAGCAAAACCTAATGACCTGAGTTTGATTCCCCAATATCTATATAAAGCCAGATGCACAAAGGAATGCATGCATATGGAGTTCATCTCCGGTGGCTCTAACCCTGGTGCACCCATTCTCTCTCTGCCTCTCTCTGTGTTTCTGGTCGTAAATAAATAAATAACTTTTTAATGATGTTGCTGATGTTATAAAACCTCAGTAGCTGACATATGTCCATATCTATGTATCTTCATGTATACAACATAAAATTAACAGAAAAGCAAGGTGCTCTAAAGTGTGGCTTAAATGGATATATGAATGATGGACACAAAACACTTAGGGCCAATGCTAAAAGTGAGAGAAATAAAGAGGTGAGATTATTAATAGAACAATCCATACATGTGCAAAAAGTACACCTGAGTGATCTAGAAATGGAATGGTTTTAGATCTTTCTAACAGAAATGGAATCACAACCCACTTCTCCTAATTCAAGTACCACCCAGATTGCAGTAAATTCATTAAGCTTTATATACCTGTGAAAAGAATGAGAAACAAAACAGTGAAAATAACATGCCTGCACTTTGACAGATGCATTTAAGAATAGTAATGTGTGTAACTTACCTCCTTGAATGACTGCAGTAGGTTACTACCAGAAACTGAGAGTGTAATGTCTATATGATGCATTATAAACAACGGCTCTTCCTGTGTCTGGTATGGAAAACAGGCTAGATTGTCTGCTATATACAAGAGCATAGTCACTTCTGTTTTCTGTAAATTTTAAGAAAAGGTACACATGTTTAGTGGATACTCTAGAAACCCATTCAAAGAGCTTTTAGAAAAATGATTCTGGATACTTTCATGTCAGTTAATATTAAGTGAGAAACAAAGAGAGATTTAAGAGTGAAGGAGAGGGGAGGCCGGGCGTGGTGGCGCACGCCTTTAATCCCAGCACTTAGGAGGCAGAGGTAGGAGGATCACCATGAGTTCAAGGCCACCCTGAGACTACACAGTGAATTCCAGGTCAGCCTGGGCTAGAGTAAGACCCTACCTCGAGAAAAAAAAAAAGAGTGGAGGAGAGGGGAGAAAAAGTAGGAAAAGAAATAAAGAAGATGGAGAAAGATGAGGCCTAAGAAGAACAAGGTGGGACCAATGAAATTTATAAAATAATCTTAGAGTATTTAAGAGATTTTATAATGACTTGACTTGCACTATGCTACCTCAAGAAGAGGTGAAAGATTTTTGTGTACCCAAGTGAAAAAAAAAACCCTAAGCTTTCTTATAGAGCATATGAGAACTTTATGATATATTCATACCATGTAAGAAATTATACAATATGATTTCATAATTACATCATTGTGCTTCTAAGAGCTTCATCCATATATAGACCAGTTACACACAGTTACTATTCAGCTCTCAAAAACCTGGTAATTATAATACTATGCCCTCTCCAAATTCATGTACTGATAAGAAATTTGTCAGTGTAATCTGTGCAAAAATTTATAAATGTTAAGAGTTGTTTTGACTGTGCTATGAGTTTCATACTAAAGAAACTATGAGGTAGGTATACAAAATGTAAGAAAATTATGGTTACTACTGGTTGTTGCCTTTAAGAAAAAGAAACTTAAAACAAAAACTTAAACTAGGACAATGACGACATGCCTATGATCCTAGTACTTAAGAGGCTGAGGCAGGAAGATCACTTGAGTTAAGGAGTTAAAAACCACCTTGGGTGAAGCCTCATTTTCCAACCCAAATAAAAAGTACATAGGAAAACATGTTAATATTCAAATTCCTTTTAAGGCTTTACAGAACAATCACCACAAAACCAACAAAATCTCACTCCTACCATCTAAATAACAAAAAGCCAACAGGGTAGATGGAATAAATTTGCTATTAATATTTATGAGACTCAATATATTTTTTATTTGTTTCACTACTCATATCTTACAGTTGAAGAAATACATACATAGAACCTTACTTCATTCATCAATTTATTTCTTTAGCTTTGAGTCAGAGTGCCCCTTCATATCTCAAGCTGTTCTCCAACTATATAGACTGGGTTGACCTTCAATTTGTGATCTTCTGCCTCTGCTTCCTGAGTGCTGGGATCACAGGCATGAGCCACTCCACAGGACTCACCTACCACTAACATTGGAACTGACAGATATTTTTCTATAGCTAAAAATGAAAATGTTCACAACTCTGAACTTGAAGCTCTTTACTGTACCTTCTTTTCAATCTCAACAATCTAAACTGTTCTTCCTATGTCTTGTCTCTTATTCTTTCAATACTCCCTTACTATGTCCTTCTCAAACCAACTACCCTTGACCCCCAGGGTCTCACTCTAGCCCAAACTGGCCTGGAACTCACTCTATAGTCTCAGGCTGGTCTCAATCTCACAGCAGTTCTCCTACCTCTGCCCCCCAAGTGCTAAGATTAAAGATGTACACCACCACACCAGGCTGAAATCAACTTTCAAACTGTCTTTGGTAGCAGACACAGTACTTATTCAGATGCACAGAACAAAAACATTCCAGCTATCTATTCTCATATAGTCTCATTTAATTTATTTCATCCTTATAATGTTTTTTCTTTCCTTTCTTACTAGCCATTCTTTTCTTTCCTACTTTCACAATACTAGATGACTTCCTTATGACTACTAGTGTAAACACAATGCTGAAAAACCAAGTTCCTTGGCTGGGAAGATGGCTCAGTGGTTAAAGGCACTTGCTTGCAAAGCCTGCAGGCCTGGGTTTGATTCTCTAGTACCCACACAAAGCCAGATAGACATATAACATGGTGCTTGCATCTGGAGTATGTTTACAGTGGCAAGAGGCCCTGATGCGCCATACTCTCTTTTTCTCTCTCAAATAAATAAACCCTGATGTAATTGGCTCTTGAACTTGTTGATCAGAGAGACTTACAAGGTCCTCAAAACAAGACAGGCTTCTGTCAAAGCACTTGATTACTCGCCTGAGGTAGAAGACAAGACCCTATTACTGAAGACACCATAGGATGCTGACTCACAACATCCAGACACCTGGCTGGAATCCGGAAGGAAGTTCCCAGATGGTTAGTGCATATAGTGCTGGAATGCAATACATAAGCTGCCAGGGGAATAGGCCAACAATGTTGGGAGAAAGTGGAGGACACTGCTTTAAAACAGCTACTCACATGACAAGATGTACACACCTGTGCAATAGTGACACTCAATCTAGGCAGGTCATCAAGGGTTCTCTCACTCAGTAGCAAGGAACTCTTAGCTGGAACTGGGATCCAAGCCAAATTCCTATGGAGACCAGGAATCTGGACTCCAAGGGAAAGCTTCCACTAACCATGGGCCTAAAGAGAGCCTTATCCACTAAATCTCTCCAAATTAACAATGCTTGTCTCATGTAACCTATTGTGATCTCACTCTCTGCTGGAGAATGTTTATATTTTTTAGAAGGCAGCGAAAACTAGGGTCAATCTAATTCCACCAGTAAGACCAGAAATGATAGCTGATTCCCATGCAGGAAATGAACCATACTTAACACATCAGTTAGGACCCAGGTGAAATCACAGAGAAAGTGGTGAAATGAGCAACAGTGTTGCTTCCACAGCAATCCCGACAACCTGTGCCACGGTGATGGAGACAGACACTGAGGATACTAAAATGTTCCACAGCAGGCAGAAAACCAGATGCTGCTAAGAACTGAGCACTGAAGTAGACTTAAAACTCACCCACCATGATTCAGGAAACTCTGTAGAAGAGGGGGTTATAAGAGCCATGATGGAGGGAATATTGAGAAGCATTGCCCTCGAACAACTCAGCCCTTTCTATCCCATGGAGCATTCTAGCAATCCCACTGAGGAGGGCTTAAGTGAAGTGGGGGCAGGGAGGAGGGAAGTGGTGGCACAAACACTGTACAAAGTTTCTACTTATTAAAAAAATAAATAATTAAAAAACCCTGAGTGGAGTTCCTAAAAATGCTCTTTGGCACGTGTCCTACATGTTATTTTCAAGCAGTAATCTAAATGACATCTAATTTCCTATTTTTAAAAAATATTTTATTTATTCATCCCCAGAAGGCAGTTAGTGTAGTGCTGGAAGGCACTGCACAGGTTGCCAGGGGAAAATGATCAACGACAGCTGGACTAAACAGAGACCACTGACAGGAAACACAATCGGTGATTATGAGTAGGCTGACCACAACTCCTAATAGGAGTGAGCAGCAAACCAAGAAAGGAGCACTTGTGTAATGGAGGAGCCTGGGCCTGGGGGAGACAATCAACAGCTTTCAATTCGGCCAATTTTCCACTTAGTGAGGGGGTCCCCTTGTCTGGAACCTGGGATTCAGGGCATTAGGCACCGGATCCCGTACTCTTAGGCT
>PVHP010022346.1:6702-28629 GCA_004024765.1 Zapus hudsonius
ATGCATATCAGACCTGGCATAGACCCAGGGGTAAGGGTAGTGTAAATGAGTGTGCTGGCTCCTCATAGTTTAAAACCAACACCCCCACCCCCACCCAGGCACACTTTCTTTTCTTACTTTTTTTTTCTTTTTTTTTTTTCCGAGGTAGGGTCTCGCTCTAGCCCAGGCTGACCTGGAATTCACTATGTAGTCTCAGGGTGGTCTTGAACTCACGGCAATCCTCCTACCTCTGCCTCCCGAATGCCAGGATTATAGGTGTGCACTACCATGTCTGCCTGTAAATTTATTTATTCACTTAAGAGAGAAAGGGGAAGAGAGAGAGAGAGAGAGAGAGAGAGAGAGAGAGAGAGAGAAGACTGAGAGAGTATAGGAGTGCCAAGGCCTCCTGACATTGCAAACAAACGCGAAATGCATGCACCACTTTGTGCATCTGACTCTACATGGGTTCTGGGGAAGTGAACCCTGGCCATCAGGCACAAGCAAGCGCCTTTAACCACTTAGCAATCTCTCCAGCTCCTCCATTTTTTTTTTCTCTAGGTAGAGTCTCACTCTAGCCCAGGCTGACCTGAAACTCACTCTGGATCTCTAAAATAGCCTCAAACTCACAGCTATCCTCCTTCCTCTGCCTCCCAAGTGCTGGAGTTAAAGGTTTGTGCAACCAGGTCTGACTGTTTAGACACACTCTCTTTTTATTTATTTATTTACTTATTTATTTATTAATTCATTTATTTGCAAGAAGAGAAATACAGAGAGGGGGGGGGAATATGGGCATCCTAGTATCTCTTGCCACTGCAAACAAACCCCAGATGCAAGTACCACTTTGTACATATGGTTTATGTGGGTACTGGGGAATCAAACCTGAGTTGTTAGGCTTTGCAGGCAAGCGCCTTAGCTGCTAATCCATCTCTCCAGCCCAGACACACTTTCCATTCTGCCCTGTGAGCAGAGAGGACAGTCCCTTAAGCCTGCATCACCCTCCCCTGATTGCCAGCTCCTTTCAGGTGGGAGGTGGGCAGGAGGGACCTGGAGGATTGTTTCTTTGCTTCCCTAGCAGGGTTGGGTTCCTGGCAAGGTCACACTTGCAGCCTGTTGGCTGCTAGCATTTATGGGATATGGTTACAATGCCCCCCCCCAGCACACAGAGTGGGGGACAACCTGATCATCCCGGGGTGCTGAGCTTGGCCCAAGTTCACATGGGGCCTCCTCGGCAGTGACCCAGGAGGAGCAGAGATCTGTGAGTTGGCTCTTCCCTTCTCCACACAGCTACTATTCAGCTGCTCCCTGCTCGGGACTGGCTCCTGCCAATTCTCAGAAGTGGCAAAAGCATGGCTCTTGCCTTCCAGGATCTCCTGGCCTTGAGTCTGATGCCTTACATATTGACTGCAAGAATTTGTTGGCAAGAAGGAAGTGCAGGAGGGACGATGGACCTGTGTCCGAGTTGGTCCTGTGACTCCATTTATTCAGATCTCCTTACCTCAGGTCATTACCAACAGGTCCCTGTGTAAAAGGGCTCTTCTGTTGTAGGACAATGAACTTGAGGATCAAGATGTTAGACCCCCCCACACACACATACTTGTCAATTCTGTGACCTTGAGCAGTATATTTGACCTCAGTCTCCTCCTCTGCTAAATGGGGGCAAAGCAGTTCACAAAAGCACCCCAGGGATTGGCTAAATACCACATCCTGAAGTAGGATCCCCTCCTCATGTGACACCCTTTTCTTATTTCCCCAGAGGAGGGAACATTGTGCCCCAGTGGATTGCCACACACGTGTTTTTGTGACAGAGAGGAAAAGTCACAGAGATGGTACCATCTCCCTCCCCCAGAACTGTCAAGTATGTAAAATCTTCAGCTCCCAAATGTGGGGAGAAGGGTAGGGGCAGGCGGTGGGCAGTGCTAATGAAGCCCCTGCCTCAGTTTCTGCTTATGACCCTGCAAGGGTTAGAGGGGACAGGGAGAGAGCCGGGAGCACTGGTCATACTTTTGAGGGATGCGTCTTCACTGGGAGGTGTCATAAAAGAATTTCACAGCTGCATGGCAGAGCACACCTGTAATCCCAACACTTGGGAGGCAGAGGTAGGAGATCGCTGTGAGTTCTAGGCCAGCCTGAGACTACAGAGTACATTCCAGGTCAGCTTGCTCTAGAGTGAGACCCCACCTGAAAAACAAAACAAAATAAACAAGTAAAGTTAAAGAATTTCATGACAAGAGATGGGAATGGGGCATTGAACCCTTGCCTAGCATGTGTGAGACCCTAGACTCCATCCCAGCACCTCAATAAGGAAATAAACTTGGGATGAACTGAACCTGGAAGGTTCAGAGAGTGTGGGCATTGCTGACCTGGATGGCTGGGTGGGGATGGGCTTTTAGCTCCAGGGGACATTGATTGAACCCCAATGCATTCCAGGCACTGTGCTGGGCCTTCAGGAAGCAGCCACAAAGTCAGCATATCTCTGGTCCTGCAAAGGCCCTCAGGCCGGCCCTGACAGGAGCAGATGTGAATGGGTTCCAAGCCTTGGCCTCTTCAATAAGCCCTACCAGCACTCCCTCCATGGCCCTGCAGTCTGGCCTGGAAGAAGAAAGCTTGGGGTTAGGTCTAGCTCTGGCTCAAGCGAAGGTCTCCTATTTAAGGAGGTGGAGCGTCTGCTCTGGGAGCAGTAGCTGGAACTGAGCTGTTTGGAAGTAAGTCCCATACTCTAGGGATTTGGGCTCTAAGTCCCACTGGGGACCAAAAGCGATACTCCTTCCTGTCGCTAGGAGGAGCCAGTGTCCTTGAGTGAACTCTGGGGTGGCTCTCTCTCTCTCTAGGGACTGGGGAACATTGATAGCAAAAAGGGAGAGCTTGTTCCAGGTCTTCAGGCCTTCCCCAGAAAACCAAACCCCTGTAACCCTGGGCTCTGGCTAACTCTTTCTCTCCCATGCATATGGCTGCATGGAATAGACTGTGCATGAATCAAAAGAAAATGTGTCTTTCCGGGGCTGATTTCCATCCAAGAACCCACTTTTAAAAAAGTTAGGTGTAGTGGTGCAGGTTTGTAATCCCAGCGCTAGGGGGATGGAGACAGGAGGATCCCTAGGGCTTGCTGACCAACCATTCTAGCCTAATTGGTGGGCTCCAGGATGAGAAACCCTGTCTCAAAGAAAAAAAAAAAGAGGAGGGGGGAATATTCCTAAAATATCCAAGGTTGTCCTCTGGCACACTTATGCACACTCAATGTATTTTTCACTTCCTCTTTTTTTTCACTCTCGGCCATTCTCCTCATCAGAGTCTCCATGTCCTCAGCTGTGAGGATTTGCTTGGCTAAATGTTTTCTAAGGTACAACCATGGAGGCTTTGAGATCCCCTGGCTCCTGGCCTTGCCCTCTACCCTTGTCCTTCACAGTTGTCTGCAGGTGCACGCCAGCCTTTCCTTTACGGAGCTTCCTGCCCCCACTTCCTCCCTTAGTTTGAGGACATTTGTCACTGGAGGCTTTGAGAGGCTGCAACTCCCTGAGAGACTGCAGGGAGGGGAGGTCATCTCCCGGACCCTCTGTCCAGGGCACATTTCATTCCCAAGTGTAGATTAGATTTCTAGATCTCTTCACCTGCACATCCCTCAGTCATCTGCACCCCAACACAACCCAGACTGAACCTCCCACCCCACCCCTGGCTGCCCTGCCTCTCAGGGGTGGCCCCCAGTTACCCCAGCCTGAAGTCCAGGTGTCTTGTCTATGTTCTCCTGACTTTCTGTGAACATGCCCACCCCTCATCACTCCCACCGTTCCCACCCCAGGCCTTCAGGTTCGTTCTGGAACCAGTTGGTCTCCTTGGCTCCAGTCTGTCCTCTCTCCTCTGCTGCCAGAGAGCTCTTTCTAGAACACAAATCTGATTGCACACATCTCTGCTCTGAAGTCTTGACTGTCGCCTTGTGACTTGAAGATAAATCCAAATTCATTTGTGGTCTGCCCCTTGCTTCCTGGTCCAAGTCCACTTCCCAGCAGGTTTCTAGATCTTTCCACACTGTGCTTCTCCCTGCCTTCAGATGAACCCACGTTCTGCAAGTAGAGAGAGATGTGTGTGTGTGTGTGTGTGTGTGTGTGTGTGAGAGAGAGAGAGAGGGGGGGGGGAGAGAGAGAGAGAGAACACGTGTACTGGGGAATTAAACCGGAGTAGTTAAGCTTTGCAGGCATGAGCCTTAGCCGCCATCTCTCCAGGCCACTGTTGGGGATTTTAACTTTGCAGCCTATCAAGCCAAGCGTTCTGTGACCCTATTTTCAATGTATTTCTTTTTGTTTGTTTGCTTGTTTGTTTCAAGATAGGGTCTCACTCTAGCCCAAGCTCTCCTCGAACTCACAGAGATCCTCCTACCTCTGCCTCCCAAGTGCTGGGATCACAGGCCTGCTCCACCATGCCAGGTTCTTTCTTTTTTATTTTTGTTTTTTTGAGGTAGCATCTCCCTCTAGCCCAGGCAGACCTGGAATTCGCTATGTAATCTCAGAATGGTGATCCTCCTACCTCTGCCTCTTGAGTGCTGGGACTAAAGGTGTGTGTCACCACACCGGGCTTCTTTTTCTTTTTTTAAGATAGGGTCTTATGTAGCTCAGGTTGACCTCAAACTTGCTATGTAGCTGAGGATAACCTTGAACCCATGATTTTCCTGCCTCTACCTTCCAGTTGCTGGGATTATAGACATAAACACCGCACACACTTTATAAGGTGCTTGGGATTGAACCCAGAGCTGCATGCTGGGAGAATACTCCACCAATTGAGCTACATCCCCACCCCTGACACAGATTTCTGCTTGGTGAACTTGGAACTCTATGAAGACTGAGTTCAAAAACATGCTCCCTACATTTCTTTTTCAAGTTTCCAGGCAGGCTTCCCAGCACACTCATATTTCTCTAGACTCTGTCTACCTCCCCCAGCAGACAGTGAGTCCTACTGATGTATCACCGGATCTCACCAGTGTTTGATGTTCAGTAGGGATTCAGCTTACGTGCTGAATGAATGAATGCGTGCACAAATGCTCTGGGAACTTGCATGCTGGGTTGTTATCTTCCTTGTTCTCTGCTGGATCCCAGGGAGCAAGGGAAAGGGAAAATGACAGGCGATGAGATGGGGGTGGGGGGAGACATAGGTAAGGACAAGACTAGGCAGGGTTCTGCGAACCCAAATATGGATTTTGGCTTCTTGCTTTTCTTTGTAGTATCTCAGATAAATGCCATCAGTTCTCACTCAGAGCAACAGTTTCCTCCTCTTCACTATCAACTGACTTTGTGGGGGGTCTCACACACTCTCTGGGAACCCAAAGCACTTAAATTTTTTTAAACTTTTTTTTTACATTTTTTTTTTTGTTGTTGTTGTTTTTTTCAAGATAGGGTCTTGCTCTAGCCCAGGCTGACTTGAAATTCACCCTGTAGTCTCAGGCTGGCCTGGAACTCATGGCAATCCTCCTACCTCTGCCTCCCAATGCACCACCATTTTAGATATCTTTATTTATTTATTTGCAAACAGAGAGATCCAGACAGAGAAAGAAATATATAGAGAGAATGGTCGCACCTGGGCCTCCAGCCCCCTGCAAACAAACTCCAGATGCATGTGCCACTTTATACAACTAGCTTTAAGTGGGTACTGGAGAATCAAACCTGTGTCATTAGGCTTTGCAGGTAAACACCATAACTACTGAGCCATCTCTCCAGCCCCTGATTTCCATTTTATAAAGATTTCTCTCTCTTCTGTGGCAAATATATCCTGCGGGATAGACGTGGTGAGGGGGAGCTGCCAGGATCAGGGATGAGAGCAGCGTACTTGGAGAAACAGGCACATGTACAGGTGGGCACAGGTTCCAAAGACCCTCTGGCTGATGGATGACACGTGGGAACAAGAGAGAAAAAGACCTCAGCAGAGAAGCTTCCATACAGAAGAAGTTGAGGGGCAGCCCTTTGGTTGGAAAGACGGCCAGGGTTTGCTGAATGCTGGGTTTGCATAGCAAGCACATGGTTCTCATTTGGGCTACTCAGGCAGCCGGGATAAAGGGATTTCAGGGAGATAACAGAGGGAGCAGGCTGTCCCGCCAAGCCAATCCTGAATAACCCCACTAGCCACAGGGCCCTTGCATGGAAGCCTCTTGTTCCAAATCTATCCAAACCTGAGCAGCTCTTCACCCAAGTCTCTCAGTTCAGAGATGCTCCTGGGCCAGCTCTGACACCTTCCATGAATAGATGGCATCTAGCATCAGCCCTCACCATCACTCTACCAGGCTCTTTGTTTGTTTGTTTTGAGGTCTCACTGTAGCCCAGGCTAACCTGGAATTCACTAGGTAGTCTCAGGTGGCCTTGAACTCACAGGGATCCTCTTGCCTCTGCCTCCCCAGAGCTGGGAGTAATGGTGTGCACCAGCATGCCAGGCTCTACCCGGTTCTTCACAGCACTTGCCAACATGTTGCTACCTTCCCTGGTGCAGCCCTGTCCTTCTGATATGGGGACCTTGGCGGGTTTTGGTGGAGAGAGCAACAAGGAGTAAGTTAAGGGAAGAAAAAAAATCTAGGGCTAGGTCGTGCAGCTGGCCAAGGGCTCAGCCCTAGAAGGTGGCCCCCTACCCTAATTGCTGCCTCTCCCCCAGACTCCCCCAGCTGCTGTGGAGGATTGCTGGGGAGGAAGGACGGGTGATTAAGAGCTCCGGTTGTCAGAGTTGGGGCCAGGGGGCACCCACCACCCCCATGACATTTTCTCAGCATTGTGTCCTTTGAACAAAACCCAGTCTTATTTGAGGAGCCAGAGGGGGGAGGGGCCGGCCCCTTAGCAGCCCAGTGGAATCGTGGCTCCAGGGAATAGCCATTAGTCATCAAAGGCCAGGGCAGCCCGCGTCTTTGTGTGCCCTCTGCAGCCCGCCCGTGCCTGGCCTTGGGCCCTGGGGGTGGGGCTGGGATCGTGTGTGGGCAGCGCCTGGAGTAACCAGGGCGGGCTTCCTGGAGGAAGGCGTGTGGAGGTGTGTTGAAGGAGAGGGGGTGTGAGTAGGAGAAGCCTTGCGGGCTAAGAAAAGAGAGGGTTTCTGGGAGACCAGAGGCAATGCGGGCGCGGAGTGGGGCAGAGCCTCTAAGGTGTCAACTCAGCCCCCGGATGGAGTGTCCTGGAGGGGCTGGGGGAAGGGGCTGCTTCCTGCTACAATGGCTATTTTGGGGCCTGAATCAAATCAAATCCGCTGCAGCCCCCAGAGCCCCAGCAGCTGCGCACAACAGCTGTCCGGGGCGCGGAGCGGCTGGAACTGCGCTTCCTGCCCCCCACTGATCTCCCCTGGCCCCGGGGTGTGGGCTGCGGGGAGAAACGCAGATGAGGGTGTGGAAGGACTTTGGGGGTCTCTCGTCCGAAACCTGGGCTTTCCCTTCCCACCTCTCCACGAGCTCGGCCATGCTGTGCGACCCGGAGGCTGAGAAGGCCTCTGTGCCCTCCTTGGAGCCTAGCCGTCTCCTCCTCTGCCTGCAGAAAGCCCTCTGATGAGCTGGGCAGGCTTTTCACGTGCCCTTCATCTTCAGTAGGCAGTCGCTCGTGTTTTGTCCCTGGAATGCTTTCTGGGCTCTCAGAGGGGCGAGAGACTGGGGTGTGCTGATCTGCAGCCCCCAGCGATTTGCTTCTTCCTCCCGCCCTGGGTGTCCACCCCCTCCTCACTGGGTGCTGGCAGGTGCTGTTCAGGCTTCGACTGTGCCCGGGGGAACCACACATGCCAACCAGAAGCCTAGACTTTGGCCTGCAGGGCGGAGTAAGAGGAGAGCCCCACTTTCTTTGTCCGCCCTGGCCTAAGGCCAACCAGGGACCACAAGTGTGAGCAACACTAGCCACTGACTGGGGCAGCCCTGTTCCCTCAAGTCCATGACGGGGCTCCTTGTGGCCATCTTGTGCAGAAAGAACCCCATTGTCCTGGGGGCATAGCTGAGGGGTGAGTTCAGAGGCCAGAGATGTGCCCATTGGGTTGCTGTGGATTTCTGACCACAGCAGGGTGCAGCCATGGCCCATGGCCCATGGCTGGGGAAAACCCTCAGAGGCTGCCCACGGGGGCTGGGCGAGGATACAGAGTCTTAACAGAGGGTCTACTACATTCCTGCTGGCTGATGTTCCATTCTTTCCATCTCTGCGCAAGTTACCAAACCTCTCCAACCTTCCTTCCGGAAGCAGCCACTGTGAGGGAAGGCCGGGATGACACCTGTCCCTGGGGGCCCTGGCAGTCCCTGGAGCCCCACCCACACTGCTTTGATCTCTTGGAAGTGCACTTGGGGCTTAGGCTGCCAAGATGAAGTGAGAGGCGCCTAGCAGGTCTTTCCCCAGGTCTGCCGCTAAGCTTGTTTCCAGATCTGAACCCTCCTCTTCTTCAGACACCCCTCTCCTGACAGCGTTCCCTCTCTGCTGGCTCAGTGACTTCTTTCTTCCCAAATCTCTCCCCTTGCCCACCTCCCGGTCAGCGTGCCTCTCTGAGTCCCTCCTCCAAGAGAGCTCCATAGTGTCCTTCTCGGTGGCTCCAGAGAGGCAGGGGAGACAGTTTGTCCGAACCTGCCTGTGCCCACCACATCTCCCTACATCCTCACCACTGCAGCCACCCAGGGCAGTCTGGGAAGATTCCAGAAGGAAGACATTTCAGCAGGGGGGACCCCTCTGCCTCTTGGAGCTACAGGGCTGGCCAGGCTTCCAGCAAAGGCAAGAGACTGGTGATAAGGGGATGAAAGGCAAGGGTAACTAACCAACGGGAAAGAGAGAGAGAGAGAGAGAGAGAGAGAGAGAGAGAGAGAGAGAGAGAGAGAGAGAGAGAGAGAGAGACCCAGAGAGCCTGAGACAAACAAGGACAGAAAGCCAAAAAGGTCCGCAGTGGAGACATACATGGAGGGATGAGAAGGAAAGAGAGAAGGAGAAAACATTAGGTGGGGGCAGGGAAAGAAGGAAAGTGAGTTAGTGAAGAAGTGCTGAGCCAGGGAGCTTGGAGGAAGGAAGCCATCAGCCCCTTCCCTCCTCCTCCCTCCAGCCCTGCAGGCAAAGCTCCAGACATAAATGCATCCGATTGGGCAGGTGCCATGGAGGCTCCAAAAGGCAACTCAGAGTTTACCTGGCCAAGGGGATCAGAGCGCTCATCACCGTCCTCCAGCGCTACCTACAAACCAGACGCTGGCCCAAGACCTAAAGAGAAGGCACCTCTTCCCCAGGGCTGCTCTCTGCTTAGCCCTGCACCTGCCTGAGCCGCACTAACCACTGGCAGGCCTAGCCCACTGAAGAAACAACTGGCCTCCCCTCACCCTCTGCTCTGCCAGCCAGCGACTATTTGCTGACTGTCTCTTTCATGTTGCTAATCGTCCAGCCCCATCTAATTGGTAATTAGCCTTAAGAGCCCAGCCAGTGCTCTGCTAATTGTTGTTTGTCTCACCCTCATCTCCGGCAGCGCAGCAGTGCCTGGGCTCTATCCGGGCTGCTGGCATCCATGCCAGACTCAATGGAGGTTTCTGTGGCCTCACCCTGCTCTCTTTCAGGGGTGCTGTGGGGTACAGCCTCGAGCTCAGCAGCAATGTCTGCCATGATAGTATATGATGAGCAGGGTCTGGGAGGGCTGCGCAGAGGCTGGCATGGGTGGGCTTTGGGGAGAGAAGGGAGAAAGGGTGTTCTAGGCACAGCGGAAAGCAGGCAGGGCTGGACGGAGGCTGGAGGGGACCTGGAGGTTCGGGCAGTGACTGCACGGGGGTGGTGAGGAAGGACTCTGCCAGGCTAAGAAGGTAGGTTTCCTCCTCTAGGCCATGGTGTGATGTGCGAGAAGTCACCCAGGAGGGTGAGGATTGGTGAAGGAAGGAGCTGGGGACTGGGGCCTGGAGGGAAGTCGAGAGGAGGGGAAGGATGGTGGGGGGGAGGACCCAGGGGATTTGTGGTGATTAGACACAGGAGTCTTGGGGGGGGGATAAAGATTTCACTGAAACAGCCACAGCCAGCCCCCCCTCCTTTCCAGCCCTGCTGGGCAGCAGGACAGCAGGCTTCTCCAGAGCAGCCCCGTAGCTTGTAATTGCTTTGCTTTTCTCCTGTTCTCCCTTCCTTCCTTCCATTTTTTTTTTTTAAAGCAGGGTCTTACTCTAGCCCAGACTGACCTGGAACTCATTCTGTAGTCCCAGGCTGGCCTCAGACTCACAGCAATCCTCCTTTCTCTGCCTCCTGAGTGCTGGGATTAAAGGCCACCACACCCAACCAGGACTACTTTTTTTTTTTTTTTTTCCGAGGTAGGGTCTTGCTCTAGCCCAGGCTGACCTGGACTTCACTATGTAGTCTCAGGGTGGCCTTGAACTCATGGTGATCCTCCTATCTCTGCCTCTGGAGTGCTGGGATTAAAGGTGTGCGCCACCACGCCCGGCTCAGGACTACTTTTTGAGAACTCATTCTACTAGGTCTCTTGCAGAACCTCATAAGGAAATGAGGCACAATGACACAAATGGTGTCACAAGATTTGACACCAGTTGGGGTGTTACAGGGATATCACTGTTACAGGGATATCAGCTTCCCAGAAATTTCTGGAAGTCTCAGTTATCATTCTCATTTTTCAGACAGGGAAACTGAGTCAAGGAGGGACGAGCCACTTGTCCAAGGCCACACGGAGAGTAAGTGACCAAGATGTGATACTAGAGTTTGTTTTCTTGATTGATTTACTTAAGTCAAAATAGCATTAGCCAGGCTGAGGAGATAGCTCAGTCAGTGCTCTACAAACATGAGGACCTGAGTCTGGATTCTTGGTACCCGAGCCAGGCATGACGGCATTTGCCTGTAACCCTAGAACTGGGGAGGTAGAGAAAGAAGGTTCCCTGGGGCTCACTGGCCAACTAGTCTAGCTAAGCTGGTGAGCTCTAGGTCCAGTGAGAGGCCCTATCTCAAAAGAATAAGGTGGGTAGCTGGGCGTGGTGGCTCATGCCTTTAATCCCAGCACTCTGGAGACAGAGGCAGGAGGATCGCCCTGAGTTTGAGGCCAGCCTGAGACTACATAGTGAATTCCAGGCGAGACCCTACCTCCAAAAGCAAACAAACAAACAAGAATAAGGTGGGGAGTGATTGAGGAAGACACTGAGAGCAACCTCAGACTCCACGTGCACATACACACATATGTACCAACACACATATGAACATGCAGACACATAGCACACACCAGTCCCTGTGCAATAAAACAGCACCAACCAGCCTGCCCCCTCTCCCCAGAGTCCCCTTCCTCTTCAACTCTGTTCAAACTCTAGCCATCCCTTGAAGCCCAGAACAAGACATCCTCCTCTAGGAAGCCAGCCTGGGTTCTGCCAGCCCCTCTCCACATGCAGGGGTGACTGTCCTCTTTGAATTTTGTGGTGGTGTGCACATCCACTACCCCCTTGTCCCAGACAGGCCTCCTAGAAAAGGAAGAAGCCCTCCACCCCACTTTAGGGGGTCCTTAATGTGTTGTCCATGTCGCCCTGGCCTGCCCAAGGGTAGGTCAGATTCTCCTTGCTGGACAGCAAATGTCCTGAATCTCTTGGTCATCTTTAGGACACCTCTCCTGGCACCCCAGCCTGGCATCATGCATAGGCTCTACCCCTTTCCCATAGCTGTGTGCTGACCTGCCCAAAGGGAGGAGGGAACTCACTCTTGCCACAATGGGCTTAAGTGGCTCATGGCTATCCTTCCCCCTCCCCAATTCAAGCTCACATCCCACTGTGCCTCTGCCCAGGAGAGCCGTGGGCCTGAGTGGCAGCTCTTAAGACCATCCGAGGGTGGGAACATCCCAGGCTGTTGGGGGCTCCCAGGAAGATGCTTGGAAAAGAACCGCATGTGGTGAAATGAGTGACTCCTGGTGCTTTCATCAAAACCATCTTGTGTTTTCCTTTCAGGGCCTGCTTTTCCTCCAGCAGGGTTGGCCTGGTGCCCCAGAAAATAAACTGTGCAAGTGCTTCCCGCACTGCTGGGAGGGGCCTCTGTGGAGCTGTGGGAAGAGGATGGTGGCCCAATGAGCCAGGGTCCTTTGCCCCCAAGGAGGCCTCAGACTACAGACTGAGAGCCCTGGTTGGAGAGCTCACTAAGGGAGGGTCCTGGAAGATTGAGGGTATTTTCAGATGTGTCTGGGAGGCGTGTGGGTCTCTTGAAGGCACTGAGGGCTGCCATAAGGCAAAGATAACATCCTCTACCTTAGTCTTCCCATAAATGTTCTTCGTCATTGTCGCTGGCTTACCAGTTCTGTCTCTTCCTACCTGTGTGGCCTGGAGCAGGTCACCCAGCAGCTTTGTGCCTCGTGTCCTCATCTGGACCACAGTAGTGATGACAGACAGACACTCTACTTCAAGGTGAGCTGTGGCGATGGTCAAATCCTCAGTGCCGTACATGGCACCCAGTAGGGATTCACACAATTAGCAAACATCATTTTAGCCATTTGATTTTTTTTTTTTTTTTTTGGTTTTTCAAGGTAGGGTTTCACTCTAGTCCAGGCTGACCTGGAATTCACTATGTAGTCTCAGGGTGGCCTTGAACTCATGGCAATCCTCCTACCTCTGCCTCCCGAGTGCTGGGATTATAGGCGTGTACCACCACGCCCGGCCCATTTGATTTTTAAAATATTTATTTATTTTTTTGAGAGAAAGGGAGAGGGAAGGAATGGGAGCCTCTTGCCACTGTGAACAAACTCCATTACACATGCGCCCCTTTGAACATTTGGCGTTACGTGGGTACTGGGGAATTAGGCTTTGCAAGCGTCTTTATCCACTGAGCCATCTCCCCAGCCCTGATTTTTTTCATTGGTGTTTGCTTTTTTTGTTATTTTAAAATACATTAATTATTTATTTGAGAGAGAAAGAGAGAGAGAGAGAGAGATAGAGTATAGGCATGCCAGGGCCTCCTGCCACTGCATATCAACTCCACATACATGCACCACTTTGTGCATCTGGCTTTATGTGGGTGCTGGGGAATTAAACCTGGGGCAGCAGGCTTTGCAAGCAAGCATTGCGGAGTCATCTCCCCAGCCCTTTTTTGTTCTTTTTAGTTCTCACTATCCCACTTGCCCTGCTGCGCTTACAAGCTGGCTCAAGGCAGGCAAATGTAGAAAACGCCCCTAGAACAGTCCCGCTTCCTGGAGACTCTTCTGTCTGGCCAAGCGGGGCTCAGAGCAGAGAGATGGAGAACAGGCAGGTGTCTCATGGTCTCTTCCTGGAGGCTCCTTGCCTTCTCATCTGAGACCTCTTAGACCTTTGAGATGTGCCCTGACCCCCTGCCTGACAATGGGGGCTCCAGAGGGGCTCTGGTGTCAACACACAGCCCCTCTGTGAACCACAGCCAGCTGCCAAGCTGCTGAAGGCACATTCCTAAGGGGGCCAGGCGGGAGGGAGGGTGGGAGCAGGACACTGGCCCCTCCCTGACCCAAGGAGCAGTTGCAGACAAAGGTCCCCTCTTCCCACTCTTGTCCCTTTGGTGACCACTTGGGGAATTGTGCCAACAGGGTCTGCCTCTGAAGGGAAACAGGAGACTGGGGTGCATGGAGAGAGGGTCTCTAGGTCTGGATATGACCCTCTCAGTGCTTCTGGGGCTGAGAGGCTGCCATCCCTCCGAGCAGGGCAGAGGTTGTTAGAGCTTGTATAGTCCCATGGGCGCTGCACGCTTGTCACCTTCCTGTGCTCCCATTCACAGCTCTCATCCACTCTGGGATGTCTGAGTTCCCTTCATGGTTTCCCCCTCCCCAACCTCAGAATTTATCTCAGAGAAAGTTGGCTTCACTCAGCTACACAGAGTCTGGGTAAGGGAACTCCAACACCTCATGACACCCCTTTCCCTCATGGAGATCAGGGTCCAGGGATCTAGTCACCCCTGGTCTCCTGGCAGGATGAAAGTGAGAGCCTTCACAGGAAGTCCACCTTTCCCCAACAGCATTGACTCCACTCAGGCCTTGGACATACTAACAGCTGGTGTTAACTGAGCCCTCACAATGGGCCAAGCCATGTGTCTATTATCTCGTTGAAACCTGTGTCAGTCCTAGGGCTAGTAGGTACCATTACAACCTCCATAGTGAAAATGGAGATTTCCAGCAGTTAAGGCAAGTACACAATGGCTCAGGTCGATGCTCCCAAGGTGATACAGGCAATAAATGGTAGACCCAGGGCACTATGACTCCAGTATTCATTTCATTCCAAACAGAAGGCTTGCTGTAGCCATCTGTTCCAGGACCAGATTCTTTTTTTTGGAGGGGGTTTTGAGGTAGGGTCTCGCTCTAGCCCAGGCTGACCTGGAATTCACTGTGTAGTCTCAGGGTGGCCTAGAACTCATGGTGATCCTCCTACCTCTGCCTCCTGAGTGCTGGGATTAAAGGTGTGTGCCACCACGCCCAGCCCAGGACCAGATTCTTTTTTTTTTTTTTTTAGGACCAGATTCTTTAAAAAATATATTTTTATTTATTTTCAAGCAGAGAGATAGAAGAAAGACAGAGAGAATGGGCACTCCAAGGCCTCCAGCCACTGCAAACGAACTCCAGACACATGCACCACTTTTGTGTATCTGGCTTGACGTAGGTACTGGGAAATCAAACCTGGGTCATTAGGCTTTGCAGGCTCATGCAAACACGAGGGCCTGAGTTGGATCCCTAGAATACATATAAAAGGACAGGGTGAACCTATAATCCCTGCAATGGAAGGCAGAGACAGGAGGATCCCTAGGGCTTTTTGGTTAGCCAGCCTAGCCTAGTGAACTCCAGTACATGGAGAAACCCTTACTCAATGGAGGTGGATGCTGGTCCTGAAGATGACTCCTCAGGTGATCTTCTGGCCTCCACATGTACATATGTGCACCCACATACACCTGTACCCATATGCATATGAGCATACAGATCATACACATATAAAAACAAGTGAGAGAAAAAAAAGAGAAAGAGAAATGGATGGACAGATGCATACCAGGACCTCACCCAGGCCAGTTAAATAAGAATCTTTCCAGCAGGGTCTGGGCATCTATAGCTTTCAAAGCTATGAGCTTGTGAAAGAAAACTCCAGAACACACCCCTTCAGGCTGGGGTGGCCACTCAAGCTCCTGTCTCAGCAGATGGTCTAGAAATAGAATATAGTTCACTCATGTCCTGACCATGCCCTGTGAACAACATTCCTGGTAACCCCAGAAGGGCAACTGAGGGGTCCCCATGTCAGGAAGGGGTGGGGGCAGGAAGGGCAGCCCCCTCTCAACTCTGTTCCCACCGGCTCTTGGAAGTGGCTTTGTCTAGTGTTTGAGGCACTTGGCTAAATATAGCCGGGGCTGGGGGCTGAATTCTTGCTATTGAGGCTTCTAGCTCGCCCCTGACCCAATCCTAGAATGCAGAAGTTGGAGGAGAGGAGACTGAAGGAAATGGGAGAAGAAGTGGGCAAGTGAGGAGGGGCCAGGGACCGGTTTGCTTAGCCAGCTGGAAGGGGAACTTTTGGCTACCTAACAAATGGGGTACAATGTGGAGGAAAAGGAAATGCATTACTCACTCTGTGGTACAACTAACTGGACTAGAACCTCTCTACCCCCAGTTATATGTTGAACCCTCGAAGTGATTAGATTTAAAGAAGAGACCTTTAAGGAGGAATGAGAGTTAAATAAGGTCTTAAAAGTGAGGACCTGATCCTATAGAAAAGCTCTTCCAAGAGGGGCATGGTGGCGCACGCCTTTAATCCCAGCACTCGGGAGGCAGAGGTAGGAGGATTGCCATGAGTTCAAGGCCAGCCTGAGACTACATAGTGAATTCCAGGTCAGCCTGGACTAGAGCAAGACCCTACCTCAAAAAACCAAAAAAAAAAAAAGATAAAAAAAGAAAAGTTCTTCCAGTCCCTCCACTAGCCTCTGCAGCCTCCCTAGCTCTCTCCTATTCAAAGCATATGCATCGAGGCTGGAGAGATGGCTCAGTGGTTAAGGCACTTGCCTGCAAAGCCTAAGGACCCATGTATCCATGTAAAGCCAGATGCACAAAGCGGCACATGTATCTGAAGTTTCTTTGCAGCGGCTGGAGGCATTGGCACACCCATTTCCTCTCTCTGTCTCTACTCTATCTTTCTCTGCTTGCAAATAATAAATAATGTTTTAAAAAAATTTAAAGAAAAGTTTATACATCAAGGAAAGGCCTCATGAGGACACATCAAGAAGGTGGCCACCTGCTAGCCAGTAAAGGAGTACTGGCCAGAAACTAAATTGGCTAGATCTTCATTTTGACCTAGTAGCCTCTAAGAATGTGAGAAAGTGGATTTCTGGTGTCATCTAGTCTATGGTGTCTGTCATAGTAGCCCAAGCTAGACACCTCATAAGCATAGGCTAACCCAACATGCCCACATCGTGTTCCCATCCAGTTCTCCCAAAGCCAATTACCCTTCCAGAAACTTCTTTAGAGAGCAAATCTTCTGTGATGATTAATTTTATATTTCAACTTGACTGGGCCCCAGATCTTTGACTAAACTTTTTTTTTTTTTTAACATTTCTTTTGCAAGGAGAGAAGGAGAGAGAGAGAAGAGAGACAGCAGAGAGAATGGTCGTGCCTGGGCCTCTAGCTGTTGCAAATGAATTCCAGATGCATATGCCACTTTGTGCATCTGGCTCTATGAGGGTATTGGGGGAATTGAGCCTAGGTTGTTAGGCTTTGCAGGCAAGTGCCTTAACCAGTGAGCCAACTCCCCAGCCCCTGACTAAAGATTTTTATAGTATGTCTGTAAGGGAGTTTCTGGATTAAGAAATTAGCATTTGTATCTACAAACTGATTGATTACAGCTGACACCCACCCCCTCACACTTTTTATACCCCTAGCTAGCCTCAAACTCACTATGTAGCTGAGGATGACCTTGTACTTCTGACCCTCTTTCCTCTACCTCCCAAGGTGTTGGTGCATCAGCACACCTGGTTTATCCAGTACTGGGGACTTAACTCGGTTAAGATGCATTCCAGGCAGATCAACTGAGCCACATCCCCAACTTCTACCTTTTTTTTTTTTTTCTTATCTCCTCGAGTCAGGGTTTTGCTCTGCATTCCAGGCTGGCTTTGAATTCGCTATATAGCCGGGCGTAGTAGCACACACCATTAAGCTCAGCACTCAGGAGGCACAGGTAGGAGGATCACTGTGAGTTCCAGGCCACTGTGAGACTACATAGTGAATTCCAGGTCAGCTTGGGCTAGAGTGAGACCCTACCTTGGAAAACAAACAAACAAAATAAAACCAAGGCTCTTTGTTGGGGTGCCTACCAGAGGCTTAAGAGAGGCACAGTGTCAGGGTAGGCCACCCAACACCCTCAGTCTCTTGTGCACCCACCCTCTCATACCAGCCTACTCTACAGAAAGCACCCCTAAGGCACACAGAGCACCACACAGTGAGGCACAGCACCCCTGGTATGTGCCTTGTTAGGGCATCATGCCCCACCCAAGTAGGAATGTGGGCTCTGTGGCTGGTCCTCAACCAGGCTTGTTTAAGTGGTGAGTTTGCACAGCAGTGAGGCCAGAGGCACATTAAGGATTAAGTTCCTGGCTGCAGCCAGCCTGGCTCAGCCTTCCTGTTAGAGGATTCTGTGGGCAGCCTCCACCCAGAGCCACGGCTCTACAAAACCACAGCCCACTCCCAGGCTGGGGCCCTCACTCACTCAGCCACCAGTCCCCCTCAGGCGCCCAGACAGGAGCTAATGCTGCTCCCCTTGCCAAGGCCCTTCCATGCAGATGTCTTAGAGCAGAGGGCCTTAGTGGCGAGGGAATCTCAAGTTGGGGGGAGACATGCCGAGATAGCTCAGCTCGCAGCACTGGTGGGTAACAAGTTGGGGACAGAGTCTACCAACTTCTAGCCCCCACCATGAGAAGGGGGTACCTATTCCTCGGGCTCTCTATCTGGTGGCACAGGCCTGGAGGAGGATAGCCTGGGGCTGCAGAATGAGATTCAAGTCAGACTTGGCTAGAGGGAAACTGAGGGAGAGGGAGGGCAGCAAACCAATAAACCCCATCTAGTCTGATGAGTAGCAACCTAGGGTTAGCTGAACGGAAGCTGGAGTTAGCCTTGGGTATGGGAAGCAAGTATAGCTCAGCTGGGCAGGAGGGGCGCAGTACAGGTAGCTGATGACCAGGATTCCTAGAGGTTGTGATAACAGAGATCACAGTTGGCATTACTGCAGGCTTCTCTGAAGAGTTGCCAGAGAGCCCCCAAAGGCCCAAGCTGTGTCTTTTTTAAATTTTATTTATTCATTTTCAAACAGAGAGAGAGAGAGAGAGAGAGACAGAGAGAGAGAGAGAGAGAGAGAGAGAGAGAGAGAGAGAGAGAGAGAGAGAGAGAACAAACATCAGGACCACCACCTTGTGGATCTGGCTTATGTGGGTACTGGGGAATTGAACCAGGTTCTTTAGGCACTGGAGGCAAGTGTCTTAACCGCTGAGCCATCTCTCCAGCCCCCAAGCTGTGTCTTTATCTCACAGAGGGTAAGGGCCCTCTGCCTTCGGAGGGCCTCCTGCCCTTGATCTTAGACAGGCAAGCTTCCCTTCTGGAGCCCTGACTGACAGAGGACCTTCCAGACCACCCAGACTTCCTGGAGTGACCTAGCTTGTCTCCAGAGGCCTCTTCTGCTGGGCACTGGATGTTGCCCCCATCACCTCACTTCTGCTCCAGTAATCCCCGCCTCCAAGTCTCAAGAAAGTCAGGAGAGCAGCCTGGGTGGGGGTGGGAGTGGGTGGGAGTCAGTGTACTGTGGGGAGGGGGAGCCATTAGGGAGTCGCACTGCTGCAGGCCTGGGAGGATGCTAATCGATGGCTCATGTTCTATTTATCAGCCACAGTACTTAGACGCTACCCTGAGCAGGACTAATGGGCTCCCCATTGGAGACGCCATTACAGGAAGTATAGGGGGAGGGGCGAGGAGCTGACAGAAGATGGGGACCTGGCAGGGTCTACTCCTGGCAACACTCCCCCCTCCCTGCCCTCCAAGCCCTTACCACACTGGCTGCTGTCCTGCAGGCCACTGGGATTGGAGGAGGTATCCATGGAGTGTGCCCGACACTATTCCCCTCTGCCCTCTGTCTGACTGCCATCAGTTCCCCCATCCCTCCATCTTCAGCCAGTCATTCCTGGGCCTCCCCTTCCACAGACTCTCCCTCTAGGTTTGAATTCTCTGAACTGAAGCCACTCCTTCTCTTTGCTATCTGAATAACAGCCAAACAGGCCAATCAAGTGGGTCAGTCTCTCTTAGGGCGGAGCTGGTCATGATGCCACACTGATCTTTCAGGGTGGTGGTATGTGTGGGGTCTAGATACTTCCTCTAACAGCCTTAATTGCTCATTTATTTAGGGCAATTAGTCCCCAGCGGCCCTCCCTTCCTTGACCCCAGCAAGGGCTATTCTCAGCTCCCACAACATTCCACCCAGATGGGGTGGGGCCTGGTCCAGAATGAATGGGGAGTCCAGGAGGCAGGGGAGAACCCACATTTAGAGGCTGACCTGGTCAGACCATGTTCTGTCACTAACACGCACTCCCTACATCCCCTTGGCCTCCTATCAGTCCACTCAGCCCTGTGTGTGTGGGGGGGGGACCCAGCCCTCCACACTCCCTTGCTGGCTTCTGGACAGTTGTACTTCCATCCAATGGCATCCCTGTCCTCCTTGGCCGAGGTCAAGCTCCTATAGCAGCCAGGCTCATTTCCTCCCACGGGCATTCACTCTCATAGTGTCAGGTCTTGGAGGTCCTACCAAGTTCCACTATGTCCCACCAGATGACCTGGGTCCCTTCATCCTTAGCCTCTGTTCTGCACCCCAGTACCCTCTGCCTAGACCTTTGGTCCAGACTACTGGGACTTTGGCCTATTGTCCAGATGGAGGAAACTAGTAAAAAGAGGAAGCAAACCAAATGCCTCTGCAGTTGGAGACAAGGTGGGATGAAATCTGGGGGCCCTGACAGCCCATCTAAGGCCCTGGCTCACAGGGACATCACAGAGCCTGTTCTTGGACTGTGCATCTGTCTGGGTGCCTCTGTGACTACTCCAGCATTTTGGCTGTGGCTGTGTCTTTCTGCCAGACCACAGACACTTTTTGTCCTCTGGGTCCCACAGTCCTTGGGGGGGATGCGGGGAGGCTTTGCCTTTCTAGGGAAGGAGCTACTGCCAGTGCTGTTTAATGTCCGCCCTCGGGCTGTAGCTGGGCTCTCCATCTCCTCTGAGTCTCAAGTTGAAGCACAACCAGAATCTCTAAGCTCAGACTCCTCAGTTTTTCTTTTTGTTTTTTTTCGAGGTAGGGTCTCACTCTAGCCCAGGCTAACCTGGAATTCACTATATAGTCTCAGGCTGGACTTGAACTCATGGCGATTCTCCTACCTCTGCCTCCCAAGTGCTGGGGTTAAAGGTGTGCGCCAGCATACCAGCTCTCCTCAGCTTTTTATTTTTTGCTTGGAACCATTTTTTTTTCTTTTGCCAAGCCACATTTGCACCTTGTGAGAAATGGCATCTACTCTGCTGGGGTCTGTTTCCACTTCCCCTCTTGACCTGTCTGCACCCACTTCACCTCCCCTAGCACCTACCACATCAGACTCCTTCCCTTTCACTGTACCTTCCAGAGACCCTGGGGAAGTTCTGGTGGGGGCTGAGGATGTACAGGGCTGGAGGACAGAAGGGTGGTAGTCTGGACTGTAGAACAAAGAGAGAGCCATGTCGGGGTGACCTCACCCCTTGGGCATCCTCTGCTGGACAAAAGGCCGGTTGTTCTCTGGCCTGGAAGCAGGAGGCAAAGATGATACTCCAGGCCTCAGACCCTCTATAGGGACCCTGCTCTGCTCTCAATGCAGGCGGAGCATGAGGTCTGGCCAAGGGAGGCCGAAACTCCTTTGGACTTGGGTGGCAAGAGAAAAAGCTGGGAAGGGATGACCCCGATCTGGGGCAGTGAGTCACTGAGAGCGGCAGTGTCTGCTTGCTGATTTCCTTTGTCCTTCCTCTTCCTGGAAGGAGGGTCTTTCTTTCCTTCTAGTCCCTGAGAGAGTGTGCTACCCCAAATGAAAGATGAGCAGAAGTTCCTCACGTTGAGGTGGTGGTTAAGGTCGGAGGGGGCAGAGACCTCCGAAACCCTCATCCCTTGTCTCCCGCCCTCTATGTCCCTGTTGTAGTCTCCTTTGTCCCCTTGCCTACAGATGTCCCATTTCCCATCTGCCCCTGAAGATGACCCTCACCCCACCAGTCTCTGCGTTCGCCAATTCCTCCTCTAGGACCCGCTCCCTAATTCCCACCTGATGTCCCTCTTTCAGCTTAGGTGAGTGGGTTCATAATCCTCACCCCTGCCACCAGGTGACTTCTGTCAAGCTCTCGGTGGGTGTTGTCCCTCTCTTAGAAGTTCCTTGAGGACAAGGACCCTGTGCTCCCATTGCCTGGCTCTCCACCATCGACATATCCATGCGTCCTTGCACACAGCCCAAAGGACACCCACCACTTCCACACTGCAAGCCCCCATGTGGGGTGGGGACCAAGTAATGAGGGAAGAGGGGGAGGGGACTGCCCTCCAGATGTTGTTGGAAATCCAACACGCCTCCTCGCCCTCCCTCTCCCACTTCCCGCTCCATTTCCCCTAAATATTTACTGATTTTTATTTACATTCTTTGCCCGAGGTGCCCGGCTCCTGTCAGGTCCCATTTGCTTGCCCGTCCCCTCCTGCCAACTCCCCTCTGCATCCCTCACATCTGGAGCCAGCAGTCCAGTGTGACTGGCAAGGGAGGGAGGAGGAGAGGTCAGTGGACTGGTAGCTCTGGGCAGGACTGAGGTGGGGGGACCGTGGGACCGGGCAACTCACAGACGCACTCTGCCTGCGCCAATCTGGGATCGCTTTAGCTACCCCCTTTGTTTCACAGGGACTTCTGGAAGGGACTGATGGATGCCAGATGCTGGAGGACCCTCACCCTGGGAGAACAGAAGGGAGGAAAGAGGCACACTGAAGTGACTACTTGGGGGCTGCCACCCACCCTGGTCTCCTTCTCCCCAGCTGAGCAA
>PVHP010022347.1:0-28482 GCA_004024765.1 Zapus hudsonius
CTTACAATCTTTCCACCCCCTCTTCCGCATAGTTCCCTGAGTCGTGGTGGATGAGTATTAAGGCTGCTTTAAGATTGTGAGTTTAGGGGTCTTTGTGATGAAGATCTTTGGTTTCTGTCTCACTGGCTTATCCTGTGTAGGTTGAATGTCTGTGGCTGTGGGTCCCTCGGTCCTCCCGTCATTCTCTGCGGGGTTCCATCTGGGTCCTCCACAGTATGACTATGGTGGTTCCTCTCAAGCCAGAATCGCAGGTATCGGCCTACGGTCGGTTGTTAGGTTTAGATGGGCCCCAGCTCTCTCACTGTATCCTGAAAAATACAAGCACAATCTCCTTCGGAGAGTGAGGTCCATATAGGTTAACAAATATACACATCTCTGGTTTACCTAGAGTCTATTTCTGGTAGCCTCTCCGTCAATCGCTCCCTCAGTGCATCTTGTCTTGGGATCCCAAGAGTACAGGATCCGGTGACTTTCGCTCTGAGTCCCAAGTTCCAGACAAGGGATCCCCCTCACTAAGTAGAAAATTGGCCGAATTTGAAAGCTGTTGATTGTCTCCCCCAGGCCCAGGCTCCTCTCTTGGTTTGCTGTTCTCTCCCAGTAGGGGGTGTGGTCAGCCTACTCATGACCCCAGATTGTTTTTCGTGTCAGTGGTCTCTGTTTACTCCAGCTGTTGTTGATCATTTTCCCCTGGCAGCCTGTGCAGTGCCTTCTAGCACTACACTAACTGCCTTCTTGGGGGCTGGATACCATTCCGGACGTTGCAGGGTCTCTTGATGCTGGTCGATGGCATTCTGTGGTTTCTTCAGCAACAGGGTTTTGCCTCAGGCTTAGGGAGGGCACCCAAGTGCTTTGACATAATTCTGTCTTGGTCCTAAGGTTATTTTAGTCTCATTTTGAGATTATAATTCTGTAGCCTTGGGCTGGTGAGATGGCTCAACGGTTAAGGCATTTGCCTCCAGTGCCTAAGGCCCCCAGTTCAATTCCCCAGTACCCACATATAAGCCAGACCTACAAGGTGGTGGCCCTGGTGCTCTCTCTCTCTCTCTCTCTCTCTCTCTCTCTCTGTATCTCTCTGCTTGAAAATGAATAAATTATATATATGTATTATATATATTATATATAATACATATATATAATATATATATGTATATATATAAAATTCTGTAGTCTCCCTTACATTTTTAGTAGCAACTTCCATTTTGGAACCAAAGGGCCTTGGTGGGGAGCTCTCAGCTTGATGTGTCATTTTCTTTTCCATTAGGGTCTTTCCTTTTCTGGATAAGGTCTAATTTTCTTAATGAAGGTGCCGATATAGGCTGTTGTAGGGTATTCAGTGAGTGTTCTGATGGTAAAGAGGCCCCAGGCAAAAGACTTCCTACCCTCAGAAAGCTGGCTTCCTGGCACAAGGTTCCCTGCTCTCAGCAAGGTGTTTCCCTGGGCAGAAGCCTCCATGCCCTCAGCTAGCTGGGTCCCCAGGCAAAAGACTTCCTACCCTCAGCGAGCTGGCTCCCATCACAAGATTCCCAGCCCTCAGAAAGCTGGGTCATGCGTTGGAAGCCTTTCTTTCTGATTTCAATGTATGTGTGTGCACATTTATGTGGAGACAAGAGGAAAATTTTGCATGTCATCCTCTGGAATGCTACCCACTTCCTTTGAGAAAAGGTCTCTCAAAGACTTTCAACTTGTCAATTAGGGCAGTTTGGTTGGCCAGCTAATACCAGCAGCCCTTCTGTTTCCACTTCCCTAGTAGCAGGATCATAAGTATTTTCCAATATGCCCAGCATTTTCATGCAGATTCTGGTGCTTGATCTCAAGTCCTTGTGCTTCTGAGACAGCACTTAACCAGCTGTGCCATCACCCTTGTCCCTAGGTGGAGTCTTTTTTCCCACAGTTGAAATAGCTCTGTTCAGTGGGGAACATAACATGTACTACCTTGGGTCCTTAAACATGCAAACATTATTCATGTCTATGAGAAAGTGATCTTTGCACACAAGAAGGAAATATAGAAAATCAGTGCTTCTCAACACTGGGCAGGGAAGCTCTTGGGGAAAACACCAAGATTTGAGGTCAGTGTAGAAAGGTCACAGATAATAGCCTATGAAAGACTCCTAGATTCTCCCAGGGACTTCCAACAGGAGAAAATTTTTGCAGGAAGACAGGGGAAAAGTCAGGGAAAGCCTGGGGTTCTTATGTTAGAATTCCTCCGCTGAAACTATTCTCATCTGCAAACTCTACCCTGTGAATTCATTACTGGAATCATGATTCCAGGACTGGACATCTGGAAATTCTCTAAAGATTAGGTAATTTATAATTTATTTTTAAAAACATTTACTTTAAAGAAAATTGTCTAAAACAATTACAAATAGCAAAGGATTGAACAAGCAATGAAATCCAAGTGGTTTTCCCATTAGTCAAGAACATTTCAAGAAATCAAAGTAGCTGAATTTTTATCTTTTTAATTATTATAATTTGGGTCTAAAATGAAGACTAAAGTTCATGTACATAAGTACTGATTCTCAATGCAGGAATGATCACAGATGGGCCCTGGCATGTGGACTAATTCATTAATGAGTTCATAGCTCAATGTGCTATTAGGAGGAAGGGCCTTCTTGAAGTAAGGAAGTTACTTAGGGTTTGCCATTGAAGGGCATATTCTGCTCTCTCTGTCTCTCTTCCTGGCCTTCTATGTTCTGTTCCTCTTCTCTCCTCCCTGACTACCATGGGGTGAGCAGCTTCCTGCACAGCCAGAGTTGTTTTGCCTTCCCTTAGGCTCAAGGTAACATAATCAGACAACTGTAGACTGAAGTTTCTAAAACAATAAGCCCAATACATCTTCCCTCCTTAAATTTATTATACCAGGTAGTTTGTCACAGGGACAGTGAGAAAGGTGACTCACTGCTGATTCAAATATTTACATTTCAATATAGTTTTCATCTTCCATAAAAATGATGAACCATAGATAGTTTGGAACGGACAATAAGCATTATAAACTCTAAGCATGATAATATTTTCACCCTTTACTCTCTCTTGAAGGAAATTGGATAATTTGCTTTCTCCCAATTGTACAAAACAGACCTATACTTAGGGTTGTAGGTCACTATTAGCAAGAGTTCAAATGAAAGTAGAAGCAATGGCAATGCTGCTGTTTAGCTTCTCAAATGTAGATTCTGTGAAAGGTGTAAACCAAATTAAAATTAACAAATGTGTATTTCTTATGTTAACATCATCAGGAAGTGCATATACCACAGATTGTCAAGCACGTATAATCAGAGCAGTAGGCAGTCATATGGACAAACTCTGGTCCTTGTATGAGCCTGTGTCACAGCTGAGAGGCGCAGAAATCATGGAGAGAGGGTAAACCCCTGGAGGTGGGGAAATTTCAGAGAAAAATGATGATATGTGAAGATAACAGTTTAAATTTGAAGAGATGGAGAAACTAAGGGATCACTTAGGTAAAGCTGACAGTTTGAATCTTAGCAGAAGTGATTAGAGGATTTCAGTGCTTAGTTTTTGTAACTCCACCCTCACCCTTATGCATTCAAACTGTAGGGCAAGGACTTTGAGTGGGACTTTCCCCACACATCTCACAGCCCATATATTTTGTCAAGCTCCACAAACGGAGAGACATCCTCCAAATGAGGCCACCAGCGGAACAGAAAGCCTTCAATGATGGTCCTAAACCACGGAGTGACCTTCTCCTGTCCACAGGCACCCCTGTCCAGAAGCTGCTGCAGTTCCTCACGGGTCACATAGCGGTAGCCTTTCACTTCCCTGGGATCTGGGTTCAGTGTGACGTCTTTCCTCATCAGAAGAAGATAGCCAACTTCATGGTCACCCCAGATGTCATCAGAAGGACTCTTGTGATAGATTCGGTTCATAAAAATTATGTCCTTGATGGACACCTGTGTCAAAGTTGATCCAGTGTTATTACAATCACAGAGAAAATAAGATTTTAGATGGAAAACATATGATTATTTTTCTCATCCAAAGTACCCACTGAGTGTTCCATAATGTTTACCATTTAGTTAAACCTTGGGTAGATTATAAAGAAGAATTTATAGTTCCTGGCATGACTACTTCACCTTTGCATACAAACAAGAGTCATGTGAACACTGAATATGAGAAGCCTAAATAGCTCTGTGGAGCATGGACACTGGATCTATGATGAATTTTTTACTTTTCACAGTGGTGATGAAAGAAACTCTTGCTGCATAATATAGGGCCCTGTTTCACAGCCTGTCTTAAACAGGCTTGTTGGTATTCCATGGGAAAGCCCAAGCATGCTAAAGAGTAGAAACCCTTGCCTGGAGCCATGGCTTAGATGTTAAGGCCTTTGCCTGCAAAGCAGAAGGACTGGAGTTCAATTTTCCAGCACCCACGTAAAGCCAGATGCATGAGGTGGTGCATTTCCAGTGGTTAAAAACCCTGACATGCCCATTCTCTTTGTGTGTCTAGATTGCTCTCTCAAATAAATAAAATGAAGTAGAAGCCCTATTTTCCATCAGCTACTTCCCAAGTAACAGCATTTTCTATGAAACTGACATCATGCACACCTAAAAACAAGAATTAGAAAACAGATCCATGAGTACACCCAAAGGTTCATTTGAGCCCCATTTTAGGTCTTTCTGGGGTTCAGTGTTACCTGATTCTCAGGGATACCAAGCTCAGCCTGCAGACGTCTCACAGCCGCCCTCCTCATTCCTATTATTTTTTTCTCTTCCAGTTCATCAGGGTTGTATAAAGGATGACCAGAGCAGGAGTCAGTAAAATGCCCTAAAAATATGCAAAGTGCTGCTATGTTGGGTGCTTCCTCTTATTAAACAAGAGGCAATGTCCTTCCTGGCCATTACCTAGTTTAAAAAATAGATAATTCTGACATATTTCCTCAGCATCAATTCATCTTCTATTAGACAAATGTTGGCAGAAAAGATTCCTGGAATCAATTCCAGCTGTGAAATGGTAGGAATCTGATGCCCTTCCATCTTTAGTTGTGATCAACACAAAGAGAGTTGATGGGTTTGCTCACTAGTTATCATTCATCTCTGTACACTTGATCCCTTCCTAGATTTCAGCTGAGTGGACTCACCAGGAAAGGTGTACTTGGTGTCTGCTCTCTCCTGGATCAAAAGCTGGTTTTTCGTGTTGAAGAGGACAACACTGAAGCCTCGGTGTATCAGCCCTGTGAGATGCATGCACATTAATTAGCCCAAACTGACATCAACATGGAATCTTCAGAAATGTGTCTTTTTCCCATACTCTCATCCAGTTCATGAAGGTTCCATCACCAGTTGCTGGTGACCCTTGCTGGCAAGTTCTCTATACCAGATGCTTAGCTTAGTGCTTTCATCTACACTGGAAATCAGTATTTCAGCTTCCTTCCACATAAGCAGAAGTCTAGATAATCAAAAGAGAAGTGAACCATACAGGTAACACAATTTTTGGACTTAGACTCTATTACCTGCATATAAATCCATAGCCTTGACCCTGCTCCTGATATTGTTACCACAATGCCCAGGGATGACCCAGTGGTACAAGGACTGCTCATGCTCTGGAACATGGGCCATTGGAGGCACTGATGAGTGTGCACACTACAGCGAATACTGTGTTTGGAGCATTTCAAGGCAGCAGTAGTATACCATGGACACGTTCTCTGAGCCCTACTTGGTTCAGAGTAGCTGATGACACAGATCTGCACACACACAAGACCCTCCTTCCAGCTCACCCTTCTCGATGTTTTCTATCAGGTGGCATTTCCTCTTGGTTTCAGCTCCAATGACCCGATCCTGCTTGTCAACGACAATGCACATCTCCTCCAGCCGTTTTGTCTGGAATTCATCAAGGTGACTTGTGCCTACCTGGGACATACCTGAAAACACAGATGGACTCCTTTTCGATACATACAAAGCAGAGGGAAAGGCTGAAGAGATGGCTTAGGGGTTAAGGCATTTGCCTGCAATGCAGAAGGACCAGAGTTCGATTCCCCAGTGCTCATATAAAGCCAGATGCACAAGACAGCACATGTGTCTGGAGTTCATTTGCAGTGGCTGGAGGCCATGGTGTGCCCATTCTCTCTCTCTCTCTCTCTCTCTCTCTCTCTCTCTCTCTCTCTCTCTCTCTCTCTTTCTCTCATAAATAAATAAATAGCAGAGGGAAGAGGAAGCCAAGTGTCTCATACATCACAGATAGCACAGATGGAAATTACACAAATTGAAGTTCATTGTATGGAGAGGAGCAAATGTTTTCATTATTTGGCAGTTAAATATGCTGGAATCTCAAAGCATGGTCACTATTTTGAGTTTCACAATTCCACAATTCTTTTTAAATTCCTGCCTAGCAGGAGCAATCTCTTTTGAAATGAAGCTGAAGGTAAGAGTCACCTATGCTTCCTGTAATTTGCCATTTTTTCTTTTTATGCTTGCCTGTCTTCACAAAGGAGTTTAGGCAATAAGTAGGAATTAGAGAAATGAAAAATATACTAGGGATGAGGCTATTGTCCAGAGGTAGAACACTTGCCTACCATGTGCAAGTTCTTTAGTTCAAACACACACACAGTGATTGTGCTAAGGATGTTAGGGTTGGAAAGAATTAAACACAGGAGTGATATAAATGGTTTGAAGTGCCATGTATAAAGTGAAGGACACACAGAAACCTAGGCTCTTACCTTCTCTGCAGATGGGTCTTGTCCAGCCTCTGAAACCTGGAAGAAGAATGCACAGACCCATCTGCTGCTGTTTTATATATGTGGCCACACACATCAGGTCAGAAATCTAATTGGCTGTTGTGTTTAATTTCAGTGACGATATGTCCAAATTCTGCTGAGTAAGGAAAGAGTCCACCCTTACCATATCCCACTGAAGACAGTGGTATAGCTTGTGATCACCTCGTGTATCAGCACACAATTATGAGTAACAAGGACATATTTGCAATTTTCCTCCTGAGCCCTAAGTGTTTAATCCTCTAATGATCTTCTTTTAAGCCTTTGAGGTCTATGAGCCCCACTCTACCAGTGTCCCAAGAAGCAGAGTGTCTTAGATCATACCAAAAAGCAAAACAACAAAATAAGAAAGACACATGAGTTACCAGTTTGAATCATTTAGCAGCATATGTCTATAAAGGAGAAGTAGATATTCACAATAATCATGAAATGATTTACTTTTCAAATATAGTAATTGGATTGAGGAGAAGGAGTAAAGCATAACGGCCAGGATGGTGGTGCACACTGTGAGTTTGAGGCCAGCCTGGGACTACATAGTGAATTCCAGGTCAGCCTGGTCTAGAGTGAGACCCTACCTCGAAACCCCTACCCGCAAAAGGAAAGTATGAATAAGTTTGGAAAACAAAACTAAGGAGCACAACTGTAAGCAGAAGTCAGGAGCAGAAGTGCCTGGAGCAGACCCTGTGGGGAGGCTACCCCACCCCCACTCACCTGTTCACTGGGGACTAGGCTGTGTCCCTTCCCCTCAGTTCCTTCTATTTGACTGTCCCTCTTCCTAGGGACCACTACAGCTCTCCATGCAGCCTCCTGAGATGTTCTGATGTGATTCCTACCTCTCCATCAGATACAAGAATTCTCCAGAAGGGGCTCAGTCACTCCTCCCTCTTGGCCTGAGCTCAAGGGGACCATCACAGAATTACATTTATAACTCCTCTAAGAGATCCTGTCCCTCCTCCTCCAACCTACTGCTGGACTCACCTTTTATTCCAGCAGCGTTGGTATGGTTTAAATTTGACTGAAAGGGTATGTGGATGCCATTTTGTAAGTCTAAGTGGCTTACTTTCTTATTTTAGAGAGCAGAAGGCTTTCTGCTATTTTACAGCCAACCTGGGGGTAAAATTGCTTTTGATATTGTGAACTGAAGTTCATAATAAAATGAAAAAAAGTCACATTATGTTAAAGATTCCCTAAGGCTGATTGATTGATTGATTAGAACTTTGTTATTGTGGAGCGTTGGAATGTTATAGATCCAGAGCCAAATTACCTTGGGTTATCTTTTTAAATTTTTATTTATTTATTTACATGGGTGTGAGGGGTTGGGGGAGGTATACCTCTTGATACTGCAAACAAACACCAGACACTTGTGCCATTTTCTGCATATGGCTTATGTGGATGGCTTGGGAATTGAGCCAGGCCAGCAATCTTTGCAAGCAGGCATCTTTAACCACTGAGCCATCTAGCTCCTGGGGTATCTTCAGTCCTCTTAATAGTTAGCCACTGAAGGCCCACCTCTGTGTCAGAGCTAACATCCTTACATCTATGTGGCAAAAGTTTTTGGAATGTATTAATTTAACAAGCAACTGGATTTCACCAACCCAAAACTAAAAATGTTGGCAGATAGCATCCACGACTAATGTCAGAGATTCCCTGACTTTGTTATAACCCTCCATCTGCTGTCTACATCTGTGTGCTTAAAAAGTGCTTTGGCTAAATGCATACATCATGCCCACTAAACTGCCCTATAAGCACTTTTTAAAATGTGCATACCCATATATTAATGCTACTCTCACTTTGGGCTAGAGAAGCTTCTCTTTTCAGATGGTGGTGACCACTGGGATAACTCAAAAGACATTATAGTGCTGAGAAGAAGTGACAGTGAAGTGTTCAGCACTGGGATATCTCTATCACAGCTTCCAAGGCTCAGGGTCCATTGTGGAAGAGCTAGAGGAAAGAATGTAAGAGCAAAAGGAAGGGTGGGACTGCTTACAATGCAATCTTCCAGACACAAAATGGCCTTGCTATTCATGACCTCACAGTGCCAGACACTATCTACACAAAACCTTCATTACAGGAGGAAAAGATGATGACATTGAAATAAAAGAGAGACTAATTCAGAGGGGGTGGAGATATGATGGAGGGTGAATTTGAGAGGGGGAAAGTAGGGGAGGGGAGGGAAATATTGTTTTTTGTCTATAATTACAAAAGTGGTTAATAAAAAGTTTTTTCAAAGTGCTTTGACTCATGACTTACTTTTCTTGTATATCTATACTTCATGAAACTGTTTCTACATTGGAACATTATTTGGGAACACATGGTCACTTATATTTGACTCAAGAATAGAGTATCTCTTATAGTGAGATAGTTTACATCAATAGTGTCTTTCTATGAAATCTGATGAATAAAATTATCAGTCATCTCTGTTAAATATCTGATAAAATAGTCAATCTCTTTCCTATGGTTTTATCTATCTCTCTGTCTAATCCCAGTTGAAAAATAAAGATGAAGAGAGATAAATTCATATCTCTCACTGAAACCACTTCAAAGTAGTGTGCTGTCTTTCAAATTGCATCCTCTTAAGAATCATAATCCTAGGAGTGCCCAGAGCTGTGTGCTCCCACACTTATTGGGGCTGGACAGAATTGAATGGAGAGCCAAGCAGACGGGAACTACTGTACTGAGGAAAAAGGGAAGTGGGCAAGGTGAAGGGCACTGGAAACTACTCTGCAAGAGAAAAACAGTAACCAGCTTCCCCAGCAGAATTTCCACCACCCCAAGTTCTTCCAGACATATTTCTCTGTTATTTGTTTGTTTTTGTTTCTGTTTTTCAAGGTACATGCTCTCTGTAGCCCAGGCTCACCTGGAACTCATTATGTAGTCTCAGGCTGTGATTCCCAGCTGATGGCAGTTTGCATATTGGAACCTTGTTGGAAGTGAGTTGTAGGGGGCGGGCTTATGGGGGTTATAGACAGCTTCTATGTGCCAGTGTTTGGCACACCTTCCTTCAGCTGTTGGCAGTGCTGTGGCAGAGGTGATGTCCACCCTCTGCTCATGCCATCATTTTCCCTGCCATCATGGAGCTTCCATAAGCCAAAGTCCATAAGCCAAAATAAACCCATTCCTCCAATCAGCTTGCTTTGGTCAGGTTCTTTATTGCAGTAAGGAGCATGCTGACTACAACTGATGTCACCATCCTCTGTGAACTCATTAATGAGCAAGCTTCAGCCAGGTTCTGTGAAGGTCAAGGAGTCCTCACTAAACTGGCCTCAGTTGGAGTACACTGGCAACTTTATGAAAGCTATTTAGGCTTATGGCATGAAGCCACATGATATATTTGAAGCAAACAATCTTTTTTGAGGATGGAAATATGACCCAGGTTCAAACAGCTCTGGTATCTCTAGCAGGTCCGGCTAGATCAAAAGGCTTCCATACAACCATTGACACTGGAGTCAAGTATGCAGAAAAACAAGTGAGACATTTTGATGAAGGAAAATTAAAGGCTGACCAGAGTGTAATTGGTTTACAGATGGGAACCAATGAATGTGCCAGCCAGGCAGGTATGACCACCCATGGGTCCAGGGGGCATCTTTGTGATCCCAAAATGCAAACTGACAAACCTTTTTACCAGACCACGATTAGCCTGCAGATGGGCAGCAATAAAGGGACCAGCCAGGCTGGGATGGGAGCCCCAGGCACCAGAAGAGGCATCTATGATCAGAAGCCAACATTATAGCCAGTGGACAATTAGACCATCGCTCTACAGATGGGTACCAATGAAGTAGCTTCCCAGAAACGCATTAGTGTATATGGACTTGGGCAACAACTAACCCCAAATACTGTACGGCTCCCCCAGAGCCCCTCATTCACAACGGAAGCCAGCACACAAATGGGTCTCAAATCAGTGACTGTGATTGCCAGGTAGAATACCCCAATGAATATCATGGCCAATATTCTGATGGCTACCCCAGAGATTACCAATATGGCGACCAAGGGATTGATGATTAGCCCCACTCAGCATGTAGTCCATTGTGTTTATCCAGTGAGAACCGAGCTGAGTAATTTTTATCTTGTCTTCCTAAAACTTTATGCTTTTTGTACCTAAAAATAAAGTGTTGTACATACATTCCTTTTTCTGCCTCTTCCCTAAATAGTTGCCTTTTAGTACTGTAATGACTAAATCCTACAGCATAACCAATAATTTGCATATGAAGTAAAAAGGAACACTCTTAAACTGGTATTTTCAAACAATAGGAAACTTTTTTTTTTTTACAGTTTAGTGTATCGAGTTTCTACATGGAAGACTAAACTCAACATTATTTGCTAAATGTGGTCTTGGCCAACTAAACCCAAGATGCAGCATCGTAGAAATTTCTGCACCACTGCTGTATTGTTTGGTAATTTTTAAATACGTCCTGATCCGTGTGCATCTGTGATCCCATGTGTGTTCATCCTCTTACTTGATTTGACAAGATCTTTTCAGAGTGGTGTTTCTGAAGGAGCATGTACACAAATGGTCCACGACATTGAGGTCTGGGTGGTGTGTTTTCCACATCTTCATGTGTGCTGATAGCAACGTAGAGTTACTCTGTTTTTCTCCACTGGATTCATTGCTGCATTTCTCAGAATAAACTTATCACATTGTATTTTTTAATAAATAAGTATTTTTGAACATTTAAAAAAAAGATCCTTTTTAGCTGGGCGTGGTGGCTCATGCCTTTAATCCCAGCACTCGGGAGGCAGAGGTAGTAGGATCGCCTTGAGTTCGAGGCCAGCCTGAGACTACATAGTGAATTCCAGATCAGCCTGGGCTAGAGTGAGACCCTACCTTGAAAAAAAAAACAAAAAAAAAAAAGATCCTTTCTAAGTGGACTGGAGACCCACTCCATGGGAGAGAATGCATACATACCTGGCTCTGAATACCTAGTGAAAACCATGTAGGGGGGGAGGTCATGAGCCCTAGGGGAGTAACACCTGTGGTTGTCTGACTAAATGCATATATTATGCCAACCAAACTGCCTAACAAGCACCTTTTAAAAAAATGAGCACACCCAAAGAATAATGCTACTCTCACTCTTGGCTTGAGAAGCTTCTTTTTTTCAGATGGCGGTGACCACTGGGATAATGCAAAAGACACCATTGTGCTGAGAAGAAATGACAGTGGAGTGTTCAGCACTGGGACATCTGTATCACACTTCCAGAGGCTCAGGGTCTATTGTGGAAGAGGTGGTGGAAAGATTGTAAGAGCCAAAGGAAGGGTAGGACTGCTTGCTTACAATGCAAACCTCCAGACAAAAATGACCTTGAGATTCATGATTTCACAGTGCCTGATAATACCTACACATAACGGGAGGAAAAGATGATGACACCGAAACAAGACAGAGACTAATTTGAGAGGGGGAAGAGATATGGGAGAGGGTTGGAGGGGAGCGGGAATCATGATGGTTTATGGTCTATAATTATGAAAGCTATCAATAAAAAGTATTTTAAAAACTTAAATTAGAAAAATAATTAGCCGAGCATGGTGGTGCATACCTACATTCCCAGCATTTGGAGGTTGAGCCAAGAGGAGAGAGAGTTTGAGGTCAACCTGGGCTTCATAGCAAAGCACTATCTCCAGCAAACCAAGCAGCAAAATCTTTCATTTTTAAAATATTTACTTATGTACTTGAGAGAGAAGGAGACAATGGATATGTCAGGGTCTCCTGCCACAACAAACAAACTGAAGCCCCATGTGTCACTTTGTGTGCCTGGGTTTATGTTGGTACTGGGGAGTCAAACCAGAGCCATCAGGCTTTGCAAGCAAGCACCTTGAACTGCTAAACCATCTTTCCATCACCCAAATATTTCATTAATTTTGTCATTTTGTCTTTTGACAAGACTATTATCAGCTAATCTAATCAGATCTTCTCTTAATCCAGGAAGTTTATCTCCTAATCCAATTGGAGAGGGCCACAGTCATTAATTTCTTACAAACTTAACCCACTTTCCCTTCAAAATTTACACAAAACCCTTATTGCACTGGCAGCATCTCCACCCAGCCCTGTGTAGAATAGACAACCCAGAACCACCAGGCACCCTACAACCTCACCCAACCCACATACAAGAGCTCATTCCGAAGACTCTACAATTCTACCCTTGGCTGCCTGACTTCTGCTGCACTTCCTAGGAATCCGCATCTTTGCCTCCTATCTGTAGAAACAAAGCAATGGCCACATGCCATTGTGTTGCTGTATTATACAAATCCCAGGCTTCTTTATTTCCTCCTTTTAAAACTACTTTATTTGACCTGGACATGTGGCTCAGGTGATAGAGTGTTTGCCTAGCATTCACAAAGCCCTGACTTTGATTCCCAGCCCTGTATAAAACTTGGAATGGTAGTGCACAACATTATCCTACCACCTGGGAAAGGGAAGAACAAGCAATTAAAAAGACCCAGTACTAAGTTGCCTTTAAATACAAAAAGATCATGGGCGGGAGAGATGGCTCAGTAGTTCAGGCACTTGTTTGCGAAGCCTACTGACCTGGGTTCAATCTATAGTACCCATGTAAAGCCAGATGTGCAAAGTGGCACATGCATCTGGAATTTGTTGCAGTGGCAAGAGGCCCTGGCACATCCATATTCATCCTCTCTCTGTTTGTCTCAAATAAGTAAATAAAAATATATTTAAGAGATAGCCAGATGTGGTGGTGCACACCTTTAATACCAGCATTTGATAGGATCACCATGAATTTGAGGCCACCCTGAGACTACATAGTGAACTCCAGGTCAGCCTGGGCTAGAGTGAGACCCTACCTCAACAAACCATATATACATATTTAATATTTTATTTATTTTCAAGCACACACCTATATACATATATATGTGGAAAGAGAGAGAGAGAGAGAATATGGACACACCAGGGCCTCTAGCCACTGCAAATGAACTTCAGATACATGCACTGCTTTGTGCATCTGGCTTTATGTGGGTGCTGGATAATTGAACCTGGGTCATCAGGCTTTGCAGGCAAGTGCCTTAACCACTAAGCAATCTCTCCAGCTCTTTTTAAAGAAGGAGGAGGAGGAGGAGGAAGAGGAGGAGAAGAAAGGTAATATCAGAATGCCACAGTCTACTAACACACCTGATTTTACCTCCTGTAGATGCAAAGGGAAAATGGTCGTCGGGTTAGTAAAAAAAAGAATTTGGGAGCTGGATGGATTGCCCAGTGGTTAAAGGTGGTTGCTTGCCAAGGCTGACGGCCCAGGTTTGATTCCCCAGTACCTATGTAGAGTCAGATGCACTAAGTGGCACATGCATCTAGAGTTTGTATGCAGTGGCTGGAGGCCCTGCTGCGCCCATATTCATTCTCTCTGTCTGCCTCTTTCTCTTGGTCTGTCTCAAATAAATAAGTTACTTTAAGAAGGAAATTTTTGATTTAGAAAATAGAGTATGAATATAGGAAATATATGCAGAGAAATAAACTTAAAATATGCCTCTTGTCATGGATGTATGTGAGTTGGGAGATGGGAGAGGAGTCACTGGAGTTCACTCATGACTGTTTGTGTGTTAGACGGCATTTTCCAAAATGTGATCTTTAAGGAAGTGTGATCATAGAAAATAACCTTGACATGCTGCATAGCAGAGGCTGGGGCCTAATGACTCTGCAAACTGGTAAACAACAGTAGTCTCTAGCCTACTCTTGCAGCTCCATGGTGTCGAGTGACAAATTCATGATGGAGAAGACCTTGCAAGGTGAAATGTTTTGTTGGAATTTGGTTAACTCTGTTTTCCAAACTCACTTAACTATAATTTCCATATCGTTCATCTATCCATACGGCTGCTCTGTGGGAATACATCAACATGCTGGTGTCAGAGTTGAGTGGAGTCTTTAGGAAGTGGCTGACATGAGTGGGTCATTGGGGGTGGGCTTTTGATGGTTATGCCCACTCCTGACTCCGACCGAGCCTTCCTACTTCCAGGTCTGTGGCCTGTGAACAAACCTGCTGCATGGTGTCACTGGCTTGCCATCTCTGCCTTAGTAGACCGTGACTATCCCCTTTCCTCCCTTGAGCTGTTTGTGTCGGGTGTTTAGTGACAGTGATGCACAATTAACTAGTATATGGGGTGAAGTAATGAGTTCAGGGCCATGTGAGAATGGAAATAGAGTTAAAGAAGTATCATCACAGCCAGATGTGGTAGCCTGGGAGGCTAAGGAAGGAGGATGGAGGGTCAGAGGCCAACTTTATTTGCAGTGTGATCCTGCCTCACAAGCACACACACACCAAGCCAAAGAAAACAAAACAAAACTGAAATGCCATATCATTGCTTTCCAAACACAATGATGAATTTAATAAAGTAAGACAATTTTTCCAAAAATGATATTCTACCTTCCCTCCATAAGTAAAACAAAACAGATAATGAAACCATGGGACTTTAGAAGACTTTTTAAATACTTTTTTATAATTGTATTTATTGTATTTATTTATTTGCAAGCAGAGAGAGAGAAGAGAGAAAGACAGAGAGGGAATGGGTATAACAGGGCCTCCATCTGCTGCAAATGAACTCCAGATGCATGCACCACCCTTTGCATCTGGCTTTACATGGGTACTGAGGAATTGAACTCTGGTTGTCAGGATCTTCAGGCAAACACCTTAACTGCTGAGCTATCTCTCCAGACCAGAAGATTTTTTTAATAAATCAAAATGCCAAGTTCCTCTGTGAAAGAAATCACTTAAAACTTATGCCATGGGCTGAGCATGGTGGTACATGCCTTTAATCCAGCATTCAGGAGGCAGAGATAGGAGGATTGCCATGAGTTTGAGGCACCCTGAGACTACATAGTGAATTCCAGGTTATCTTGGGCTAGAGTGAGGTCCTACCTTAAAAAAAAATAAAAAGATTATGCTATGTCTAAATAATCATTCACATATTCGTTCAATTAGAATGGACTTGACTTTGTGACCCTATGCATTCCGAAGAAATACTAAGCAAAGTAGTAAAAACAGGAGTTCCTGGATGACAACTCAGAAACAAAACAAGTAACAAAACAAAACAAGTAAGAATATTTCAGGTATTCAGTTCTTGCCAAATGCTGGTGCTTAACAGGCTGCGGGACTTGGTGTTCTCCTGGTTTCTCCAAACGATGCGTCAGGCACTAAGGACTTGAATCCCATTTAAAGGTTGCTTAAGGTGGTTATGCAACATTGCAACATGTAGCCATGATTTCAGATCTCTCTGTGTGGGATTTTTCTCTTTCCCCTCTTTTTTTTTTTTTTTTTTTGAGGTAGGGTCTCGCTGTAGCCCAAGCTGACCTGGAATTCACTATGTAGTTTCAGGGTGGCCTCAAACTCAATGCTCCTAGCTCCACCTCCCAAGTGCTGGGATTAAAGGCATGTCTCACAACCAGCTCCCCCTTTATTTTTAAAATAAATTTCAAAAAACTTTAGAAATTAGCTAGTAGTCCCAGCCTTTTGGAGGCAGAAGTAGGAGAATCACCATGAGTTTGAGGCCAGTCTGAGACTATAGAGTGAATTCAGGTCAACCTGGGCTAGAGTGAGATCCTACCTTGAAAAAAAAATAGAAATTGTGTGTAAAGGGCACAATACATTTCCTCCTTGAAACTAAATAAAGATATAGAAAATGGCTTAAAGAAAAATGAAGATATGAAACAACCTGATAAAAATCAAGAAGGAATAACACAGTAGATTCAAAGGTTAAAGGTAGCAATTTGTAGATTCTCAGCGCTCAGCTCCCTGCTCTGGTAAACTGTAAGGGAGCTGTGGGGTTGCCCCAGTGAGAACAGTGCTCCTCCTGGTCACATTCACAGCTCACACTTAGCTCCCTGCTTCTCACACTCTGTGGATTTTGTGGAGCTCCACAAACTGGGTCACTTCATCTAAGTGAGGCCACCACTCATACAGAAACCTCTATGCAATGATTCTCAGTCACGGGGTGACTCTCACTTCACCCCTGGCTCCCTTGTCCAGGAGTTCTTGAAGTTCCTCCTGGGTCAGGTATTGGATGCTGCTCACTTCACAGGGATCAGGATTTATGCTCACATTCTTCTTCACAAGCAGAAGATAACAAATTTCATGTTCTCCCCAAGTTGGATCTGATTTTGCCTTGTAATGATATCTTGTCATAAACATAATATCCTCTAAAGAAAGCTGTGACAGAAATTGACACAATGTTAAGACGTGTGTAGACTAGACCAGAATAGAATATGTAGAAAAATAACGCAAATATACATATTTGTTTTCCTCAAAGGACGCTAACAACTTCGTTTGGTAATTGACAATTACCTAAACCTTAGTTTCACTTTGTCTAAGGAGCCTGCTCCATTCATTTGTCCATTTGTTGATTGGATTGTTTGGTTAATTTTCCAAACTTTAATTTTAGCTAGCTAAATTTTTGTGGACTCAAATCTGAATAATAATCTGGCCTTGATACTTTGATTCAGTAAAATTGCCTTTGCCATTTTTTTACTTTATTTTTTCATGTGTATGTGTGTGCTCATTCATAGAAAAGGAAGAGGTTGATGTCAGGTGTCTCCACCTTATCTATTGAGACAGGGTCTCCCATTGAACCAAGAACTCACAATGAGGTAAATAAATCTACCTAGACAATTGCTCCAGGAACCTGCCTGTCTCCACCTCCCCAGAGCTGGGATTACAGGTGTATGGCATCCCGGCCGGCATTGAGTGGTGTTAGAGATGTGCACACAGTCCTCATGCTTACATGGCAAGTGCTTCACCAACAGAGCCATCTCCAGGCAGCTATAGCCTATTGTAAAAAGCTGGCTCTTCCACCGCAACAACAGAAAATCTTGTGGAAACCCACCAGCTTTCTGAGAAAAATACCAATTCTTTCTCAATGATTTGCCATGATGGATAAGGCTCACAAATGCATGACTGGGATGCTTGGCTGATATTAGACATTTTTTTCAGGGCACATTTTCAATTTTTTCCTCTTCATTTTCCAGATAGCCAGATTCCTGAGCAGACTCAACCCTGCCCAGAACAAATGAATGCCCAGCAGGCCCATGCCCTCTCTACTTGAGTGGTGGGATTTTATCACTTAAGCATCTTTTCAAAGATAAGACAGAAAGTTCATATGAAATTCATATGAAAATGTGTATAATTCATTCAGTATTCTCATTACTGAAACACTAGAGTGGTGGTGCACACCTGTGATCCTAGCACTCAGGAGGCTAAGGCAGGAAGATTTTCAGTTCATGGTAAACTTACACTACACGGCGTTATTACTAAAATGATCTCACAGTGTACTTTAGATTTTCTCTCTTCATCCATGAAAGTGATTTTGGTTAAGTGCTTTCTGTTTTAAAATCTACAAATGTGCTATTATTGATTAATACTATTTTTGGCATATAAGAAAAAATTATATTTAGTTTCAAACTTTGTTATTGTTTGAGTCTATTAAATAGTTAGGAATACTGGGATTTCATGAACTTTCAGTGTTGTAAATGAGTATGGTCCATGAGGTTCAGCTTCTCCTGGCCCAAGCACCCATCTAAAAGCTAGGGGCTCGCTGGCGAGCTAGTCTAGGACAATTGGTGAGTTCCAAGTTCTGTAAGAGACCCTGTCTCAAAAAATAAGGTGGAGCTGGGTGTGGTAGCCCATGTGTTTATAATCTCAGCACTGGGGAGGCAGTGATAAAAGGATCCCTGTGAGTTCAAGGCCAGCCTGAGACTACATAGTGAATTCCAGGTCAGCCTTGGCTAGAACAAGACCCTACTTCAAAAATACAACAACAACAATAATAATGATAATGATAAATGTAAAGAGTGATTGAGGAAGACATCTGATGTCAACCTTTGGCCTCCACATGCACATACATGCACCCACACATATACAAGCACACACAGGCACACACACACATACAAAATAGAATAATATAATAAAATAGTTACAGAAGTTGTTCTTTGTAAAATGTTCTAGGTGATGAAAAGAAGGAAACTCGTCACTAGGGTCATCTAGTGATATATATAGCACAAAATAAACAAAAGAAAGAAAGCAAGATGGGCTGTAGAGATGGCTCAGTGGTTAAGGCATCTGCCTACAAAACAGAAGGACCCAAGTTCAATTCTCTATTACCCACATAAAGACAGAAGCACAAGGAATTACTTTGCAGTGTCTGGAGGCCCAGGCATGCCCATTCTCTTTCCCTGTCTGCTTCTTTCTCACACACTCAAATAAATAAATAAAATATTAAAAGAAGAAAGAGGGGGGAGAGGGAGGAATAAGGGAAGAACAAGAAAGAAAACATTAGATTTATTTTGATCAAACAGCATAAAAAGAACTTTTTTTTTTTTTTGAGGTCGGGTCTCAGTCTCACACTAGTCCAGATGACCTGGCACTCACTCTGTAGTTCCAGGATGGCCTTGAACTCACAATGGTCCTCATGCTTCAGCCTCCCAAGTGCTGGGATCAAAGGCACGGGCTCACCAAGCAAGAGAACTTTCTTAATAGAAGTCATGCAATGCTGATTCTATTTTTTTCGGTGCTGGGACTGGAATTCAGGGATTTGGTCATGCCAGACAAGTGCTATTTCTCTTTAAATGCTGGCACAATTCACTAGTAAGGCCATCTGTGCTGTGTCCTTTCTTTGTGGAAAGATTTTAATTACTCTTCCCTTTCAGAGTAATATGATGATGCGCCCACATTACTTCTGATTTTAGACATTTGTGCCCTTTTTTTTTTCATTAGTTCCTTTTTTTAGAGTCAATATTTGACATCATCAGTTTGAGAGAAATACAGAATTTTTTTGAGGTAGGGTCTTGCTCTAGCTCAGGCTGGCCTGGAATTCACTATTTAGTCTCAGAGTGGCCTGGAACTCATGGTGATCTACCTACCTCTGCCTTGCAAGGACTGGGATTAAAGGCGCATGCCACCATGCTCAGCCTTTCTTTATTTTATCTTTTTTACTTCTCAGTAATTTTTGCTAATCAACTGTTTTTAAAAATAGTCTTAGGTTCATAGAAAACTTTTGAGCATAAATCACGAAGTTTCCATGTACTCCCTAAATATACACCCATCACTTCCACTGTGCTTCCCATTTTGCATGAGTGAAGTACATTTGCTGTCATCAGTAAACCTACGTAGATAGGTTGTTATTCAAGCCCACTGTTTCTATGAAGGTTCACTCTTGGTATGCATTCTGATTTTGGACAAGCACATACTAGTATGTATTCACCATTCTGGTATCAGTCACAGTAGTTTCACTGTTAATCAGAGATCAACCCAATTCATGAATCACAGCTTCACTAAATAATCAGAGGATTATCACATCATAATAATCCTCCATCTTCTGCCTAACCTTCCCTCATTTCTCTCTACCCTTGGCACCACTGACCTTTATAATGTCTCAATAGCTTTGCCCTTTGCCGAATGCCAGATACTTGAAATGATACACCATGTATCCTTTCTAAGTTTCTGCACCTATTAATAAGCATTTATATTATCTCTATGTCTTTTGGGGGCTCAATAACTCATTTTTTGTTAGAGCTGAAAAATATTCCATTGGTCAGATGTAATATTTATTCATTTAACCACACATGAGTTGTTTCCAAGTGTTGATAATTATGAATAAGACTGCTTATAAACAACCGTGTGCAGGCCTTGTGTGTATGTTTTCAACTCATTGAAACAAAAACCTCAAAAGCATGATTGCTGAGTGGTATAGTAAGAGCACGCTAGTTTCCAGCACCTGCTGTTGTGTTTAGGGTTTAGGCTATTCTGATAGATGTTACTAATGTCTCATTGCTGTTTTCAACAGCACCTTAAAAATATTTTTATATGTGTGTGTATGGACATTCCAGGGTTTCTTGACATCGCAACTCCAAATAAATGTCCCACTTTATGCCTAGGCTTTAGGTGATGCTAGGGAATTGAACCCAGGCCAATAGGCATGTAGGGATGTGCCTTTAACCACTGAGCTATTTCCCAAGTCCTCAACTGAAGCTTTGTGATAATCTGTGGAGTATTTTTATGGACTTATTTGCTGTCTGTAAGTCTTTGTGTAGGTGTCTGTTAAGATTCTTAGCTCAGTGGTTCGCCCACTAAACAATGTAACTCATTATGAACAATAAAAAAAAAAGATTCTTAGCTCAGTTCATTGATTTCCCCACTATTTTTGTTTTTTACATATTGATTTTCATACCAACCTAAACAATTTTCTTCTTGTTAACTTATGCTTAATTTTCTCTTCTTTTTCTGGTTTCTTAAGGTTTAGACGTTTTTATTGAGATCTTTCTCAGAGAACTGTTTAGCTATAATGTATTGTGCATCTCCCCTGATTTGACTAATTGTATTTGGCTAATTTCTTTGCTTTAGTCTTTGAATTGCAACTTATTTAGCAGTGTGTTATTTAACTCCCAAATGTTCGTGAACTTTCTAAATATACTTCTATCACTAAATCACAATTTAATTTCAGTGTAGCCAGAGAATGTATTTTGTATGGTTTCACATTAATTTATTTGTGTATGTATATATTTATTTATTTTTGTTTTTCAAGGTAGGGTTTCACTCTTGCCACCAGGCAGACCTGGATTCAAGGCTGACCTTAAACTCATAGTGATCCTCCTACCTTTGCCTCCTTAAGGGCTGGGATTAAAGGTGTGCACCAGTACACCTGGCTTTGTCTTAAGATGCCCTCAAGAGTACACAGCAAGTGTTTGCTATTGGGTGTCTGCTGAATCAACTTGTTGGATTGCATTCTTGGTTTTCTCTATTCTTTCTTATTGAAGTGCTGGGGATAGAACCCAGAGTCTTGCACATAGGAAGCAAATGCTCTACCACTAAGCTACATTTACCAGCCCAAGTTCCCTATTTTCTTTCTGGTTTTCTGTTGTTCTACCCATTGTTGATTGTGGGATACTGAAGTCTTTATTATTGATGATTGTGTATTTCTTTTTCCAGTTATGTCCCTTCTTGCTACATATTTTGGGGGTTTATAATCTTGACAACAAACTCTTTTTTCTTTGTTTCTAGTTATAGCTTTTGCTTTGAAGTCTGTTTTCTACATTATTAGTATGGTTTTATTTATGTGGGTGTGTGTATCAGTCTCTTGTAACTGAAAGTGAATGCACACTCATATGCCACTTTGCTGCCAGCTTTACATGGGTACTGGGGAATTGAACATGAGTAGTCAGGCTTTACAAGCAAGTATCTTCATCTGCTAAGCCATCTTCCCAGCTCCAGGGTTGTAAGCAGAGAGATATAAACAGAGAACGACACAGAGAATATGGGCTTGCCAGGACCTCCACACTGTAAACTAACTCCAGATGCATGTGCCACTTTGTACATCTGGTTTACTTGGGTACTGGGGAATTGAACCCAGGTCCTTAGGCTCTGGAGACAACTGCCTTAATCGCTGAGCCATTTCTCCAGCCCCATTTTTTTTTTTGGAGGGATTACTATTCAAGTATATCTTTTTCTGTTCTTTCACTTTAAACTTATTTGTGTCTTTGAATCTATTCTATGCTTCTTTTATAGCAAATATAGTTTTATTTTTGTTTGTCTTTGAGACAGGGTCTTTATGTGGTTAAGGTTGACCTCAGATTCATTATAGCTGAGACTGGCCTTAAACTACTGATCTTCCTGGTTCTACCTTCCAAGTGCTGAAATTTAAAGGAGTGTGCCACCATGCCTGGCTTTTAAAAAATATTTTTATTTGCAAGCAGAGAGAGATAGAGAGAAGAGAGGTAGAGAGAAAAGATGGGTGCACCAGGGTTTCCAGCTGCTACAAAGAAACTCCAGATGTATGCACCACTGTCTGGCTTTACGTGGGAATTGAGGGATACAACTCGGGTCATTAGGCTTTGCAGACAAACTCCTTAACTGCTGAGCTATCTCTCTAGCCCTTGTTTGTTTTGAGACAGGGACTCCCTATGTAGCCCAAACTGGACTCAAATTAATGGTAATTCTCTTGCCTATGCCTCCTGAGTGCAAGGATTATAAGTATGTGACACCCTACTCAGCTAGTTGGATTTTCTTTTTTGCAGTCTGGCAATTACAGCTTTTATTTATTGCATTTAATCTATTCACATTTCATGTCATTGATGCACTTATATCTGTCATTTTTTCTATCTTTTTGTCTTTATTTTCTTTTATATTGCTTTTTTCTAGTATACCTATGCTTCCCATTTTAAATGTTTTACTGTACTTTATAAATAATTTTATAGTCATTTTTTAGGCATCACAGCATGAGTCTGAGCTTACCTCACTCTGTTTCAGAATAACACAAACTTAATTCCAGTAAGACATAGAAACTTTGTTCCAGCATAACTCCATTCCCTCCTCCCTCTTTTGTGCTATTAGCATACTTAGGTCTATATATGTTCTAAACCCAGCAGTGCTTGTTGCTTTCTGTCTTAAATCTCCTTAAATCAGTCATTCCACAAAAAACATGAACTTGTCAATGTGCAATGTACAATAAATAATTTGTTCCCGCAAACTTGGCATGAGCTGAACTGTTTTGCTGAAGCTGTAACTTGTCACTGATCCTTTGACAGACCATCAAACAGGATTCAGTAGTTTTGACTTGTAGCCATGGGTTCTAGGAAACTTGACATGGCTTCTTCCCCCAGCTTGTCAGCATTATTGAGTTGATGATTGAGGTTGAAAGGTTGCACTTGATCCCAGTGATGACTGGAAGGGTTGAGGCTGATTATGGAACAGAGCCAGCTCCCAATGGTCCATACCTCTTGCTGTGAGAAAACCTTAGGATTTTCCAACTTTATTGCAAGACTGTTGCATATTATATACCCTTTTGTCATAATTGCCTATGGATTTGTAAGCATTGCTATTTGGGACCCTGTGACTCATCTTTGACAACTCAATTTAATTGTCACTCATAGTGATGTGGGATTTGGGAGGCTGAGGAGGGGTTCCCCAGATTTATGAATCCCAAATTTGGGTTCTGTCCTAATCTTTAATGAAGAATAATAAAGATGATCTCAGTAAAGACGAATTATGAATTATTGAGTTTATTTGGGGAGAAATCACAAACTGTGGAGTTTGTTTAAGGGGAATTGGGATTTGGGAGGGAAGGCCAGAACATGTTCCCATGTGGAAAATGTATTTAAGAAAGATGGAGGTTTGGGGGGAAACTGGAGTAAAGCGGCAAGTGCGTGGAAAGCTTAAAGAAACCAAGACTTCCAAGGAAGGATTAGAGTGGACCCACGGACACGTGGAAGGAAGGTGGAGTCTAGGAGAAATACACATGGTGTTCGCTGTGTGCTTTCCCACGGGAGGGAGCTAAGAGAGCAAGCTGAGTTCAGGGAAGAATAGCTGAGGGGAAATAGACCTGGAAGGAACACACAGGGCATCCACTGTGTGCTTACCCGAGGAAGGAAGAGAAAAGCTATTGAGAGAACCCACTGGTAAATTCACAGTGTAAACATCATGTGGTGGATTCAGAGACCATAGAAAGGTTGTAAATGCAACTAAGTGAAAAATTACAAAGCAGAGAGGCTAGGATTAAGAGACAGGGCCATGTTTCCCATCCCCACCAAGCATCCAAAAACTCACTTGGGGTCTGGGCCACACAGGATAAGAGCTGATCACAGAAGGGTCTCCAGAATGAAGAGAAGAAAGAGGGTGGTGCACCACCTTTATAGTGTCAGATTCAGGTAGGCAGGAGGAAGGCCGGATTTGTTAATATATTGGAGGGCAAAGCCCAGTCAGCTGAGTCTGCTGGGGTCTTAGTGAGCTAGACTGTGGACAGCAGGGAGCATTGTAGATCAGTCTCAGTCTGACACGAGTTCCAGTTCTGCCAGGAGAGATGGCATGTGGAGTGGCATCTCCTGGTTCTCTTTGGGCCTCAATGCCTAACTGAGACTGTCTAAAAGAAGCTAGCTTTCTCCTCCCTCCTTAATGCACCTATTACTAATCACCTTCAAGCAGCTGAAATCTGCAAATCTCATCGTAACATGAGAATGAATGATAGGGTGTTTCTCTCAAGTACTGAGAAAGGACAATGGCATTAGGGATTGTAGGTCATTTAATGAAAAATATGCTATTTTAAAAACATCGTTGCTTTATTTTTATGTTTTAAAATTTATTATATTAATTTTCTTTTTTATTTCAGATATTAAAATTTTTGGAATGTTTTATATATCTAATTACAGCCTGTCTGTATATACTGCTGTGATACAGTCAATAGAAGAAGACAAAGGGGGACAAAGTAAGGAGAGAGAAAGAGAGAGAGAGAAAAGAGAGAGGAGAGAGTCCACTATTAGGATTCAATAAAGAGGTCATTCATTCTACTGGTTCACTTTCCAGGTCCTTCCTCATGAAATTTTACCCCATCTCTTTTTTCTCTTTAGTTCTACATTTTTTGGTAGCATTTATATTGATTGAAAAATTGACTCAAACATCTCTTTGGAACTTTTCTTGCATGTATTTGGTATGCATTTGTGTATGTGTGTGGCATACTTATGTGTGCATGTATGTGTGTCCATGTGCACATGGAGACCAGAAGTCAATATCAGGTAGCCTCCTCAGCCACTCTACTCTGGTAGAGGTGGGAAGTCTCACGATGGGCAGTTGACTATCTTCTTGTTTTATCAGTTAATCTTGGCTCTCCTCCATTTTCTGTGCCATCTGTAAAATAAAACAGATTCTCTAACCAAGAGTGCGAATAACTGTACTCCCCTGACCCGTGAGCACTGATATTGAGGGTACCTGCACTCCCCTGACCCACACGAGATGCTGTTGAGGGTCCCCATTTTCTTTTTCTTTTTTTTTTAAAGAAGTTGATTTTTTTAAATATTTTATTCATTTTCAAGAGAGAGAGAGAGAGAGAGAGAGAGAGAGAGAGAGAGAAAGCCAGGTCTGCTGCCTTGTGCATCTGGCTTATGTGGGTACTGGGGAATTGAACCCAGGGCCTTAGGCACTGGAAGCAAGTGCCTTATCCGCTGAGCCATCTCTTCAGTCCCCCCCATTTTCTTTTTGTTTAAAAAATATCCTTAGTTATTTGCAAGAGAAAGATAGAGGGAGAGAGAGAAAGAGTGAGTATGGGCATGATGACAGGGCCTCTGGCTGCTGCCAAAAAATTTGTGCCACTTTGTGCATATGGTTTTACATGGGTATTGAGAAATGAATCCAAGCCAGCAGGCTTTGCAAACAAGAAGTTGCCTTCAACTGCTGAGTCATCTCCTCAGCGTTTTGCTTCTTTCCTTGTGTTTTTATTGAAAAAAAAATGGATTCAAATGTCTTAATTCCATCTGTGAGCCATATGCTTTCAAACTTTGTCCTCATCAAGTTCAAGTTGACATGACATAACATCACCCAAACCTGACCTTGAAGGCCATGATGGTGGAAGGAAGAGATCTAGGCATCAAATATATAGTCATCTGGATATTCATAAGAAATTAACTTTGACACCTACCTTATGCCATATGCCAGATTGCTTATACATGGGTTATAGACCTAAATATAAAAGATAACGAATAAAACCTTCTGAGGAAAGCATAAAGAAACACAGAGAGCTGGGCATGGTGGCACATGCCTTTAGTCCCAGCCCTCGGGAGGCAAAGGTAGGAGGATCACCATGAATTTGAGGCCAGCCTGAGATTATATAGTGAATTCCAAGTCAGTCTGGGCTAGAACAAGACCCTACCTCCAAAAATAAAAACAAAAAAAAAAAGAAAGAAAGAAAAAATTAACGGGATTCAGATAATACTAATTACAAAAGATAAAACTGATAAATTGGATAATTGGACAAACAAATGATAAAACTGATAAATTGAAATTTCAAGTCAACCAAGGCTTGGTAATATAATAATGTCTCAAAAAAAGTTCTCAGAGAGACATTATTTTGAGACATTATTTTATTACCAAGCCTTGGTTGACTTTAAAATCTCTATGTAGATCAGGCTATCCTTGAGCTTGCAGCCATCCTTCTATCTCTGCTTTCTAGTGCTGTGATTACAGGCATGTGCCATAAGAATTTCTTTTTTTCAAAAGATACTAGTAAGAGGGGCTGGAGAGATGGCTCAGCAGTTAAAGGCTCTAGCTTGCAAAGCCTAATGGCCTGGGTTTGATTTCCTGGTACTTACATGAAGCCAGATGGTCAAAGTTGTACATGTGTCTGGAGTTTGTTTGTGGTGATAGAAGGCCCTGAATGCCCATAGTCATTCTATCTCTCTTTTTTAAAATATTTATTTAGTTCAGAGACTGTGAGAGAGAGAAAGAGGCAGATCAAGAGAGAATGGGCATGACGGGCCTCCAGCCATTGCAAATGAACTCCAAACACATGCACCACCTTGTACATCTGGCTTTATGTGGGTACTGGGGAATCAGACTCAGGTCCTTCTGCTTTGCAGGCCAATGCCTTAAATGCTAAGCCATCTTTCCACCCACCCAGAGTCATTCTCTCTCTCTCTCTCTCTCTCTCTCTCTCTCTCTCTCTCATTTTTCAAAGTACAGTCTCAATCTAATCCAGCTGACCTGGAATTTACTCTGTAATCCCAGACTGGCCTCAAATTTACAGTGATCCTCTGGCCTCTGTCTCCCAATTGCTGGGATAAAAGGCCTATGCCAACACATCCAGACTTCTCTCTCAAATAAAAAAATAAATATTTATAAAAGAGTATAGCAAGTTTTGCTTTTTAAATATTTTACTTATTTATTTGTAAGCAGAGAGATATAGGCAGTGAGAGAGAGTATGTGAGCTCTAGGGCCTCTAGCCACTGCAAATGAACTCCAGATGCATGCACCACTTTGTGCATCTGGCTTTAACATGGATATTGGAGTATCAAACCTGGGTCATTAGGCTTTGCAGGCAAGGACCTTAACCACTGTAGTGGTTTGATTCAGGTGACCCCCATAAACAATGTTTTCTGGATTCTTTTATTTAATTAATTAATTAATTTTTTTTCTTTATTGTCCATAATGAGTTACATTGTTTATTGGGCCAACAATGAGTTGTTATCCCCAATACCTCATTGCCCCCCCCCCTCCCCAGTCAGCTGGATATCCTCCTCCGTGGGCCGTCTGTATCAGTCTTTGTGGTAGGGGACCATGGATAGCCCAGTCTTCAGCCGGGTTCTCATGACCCAAGTGTGTTGTTACTGAGGGTTGCCAAGTCTCTGATATTCTCCCCCACCATGGCTCTCACAATCTTTCCGGCCACTCTTCCGCTCAGTTCCCTGAGTCGTGGTGGGTGAGTATTAAGGCTGCTATAATGTTGTGAGCTTAGGGGTTTTTGTGTCGAGATTCGTTGGTTTCTGTCTCACTGGCTTATCCTTTGTTGATTGAATGGCTATGGCTGTGGGTCCCTTGTTCATCCAATCATTCTCTGTGGGGTTCCATATGGATCCTCGACAATATGACTGTAGTGGCTCATCTCTTGTCAGGATCTCAGCTTTCTGCCTGCAGTCGATTGGTAGGGTTATATGGGCCACAGCTCTCTCACTATATCCTGAAAAATACAAACACAATCTCCATTGGAGAATGAGATCAGTATCGGTTAACAAATATACCCCAATCTGGATTACCTAGCTTCTATTTTTGGCAGTCGCTCACATAGTGCATCTTTTCTTGGGAGCCCAAGAGTATGGGATCCGGTGCATATTGCCCTGAATCCCCGGTTCCAATCAAGGGTTCCCCCTCACTGAGTGGAATATTTGGCCGAATTTAATAGCTGTTGATTGTCTCCCCCAGGCCCAGGCTCCTCCATTGCACAAGTGCTCCTTTCTTGGTTTGCTTTTCTCTCCCAGTAGGAGGTGTGGTCAGCCTACTCATGGCCGCAGACTGTGTTTCATGCCAGT